>BLKR01001590.1:0-270000 GCA_011170035.1 Teleogryllus occipitalis | reverse complement strand
TCCGGGAGACCGGTCGGGAGCTTTAGAGCTCGTTCCGGCTGTGGCGGTGCCCTGTTGGTGGGAGAGTCCTAGTTATGGTGAACCCCCGCTAGCCGACGGTAGGTCGGTGCCGGATCTCGCCATCCAACCAACCTGGAGGATTTAGGCTGCTTGCTGCCCTTGTTGGGGGAGAGAGTAACTGGAGGTAAACTCATGATTATTCCCCTAACTTGACGTATTAATGGTTACTATTGTTAATTTTATTATATTTTTATTTCAAAAATTAATTTCTTATATAATTCTTTTTTAATACTATAAAAATTTCATGTTAATTCATCTATCATTTTGTACCGTAGTAGATAACTCATTTTATCTGCATCAAAAACGTCTATGTGAATTTCTTGTGGGAGAAAAAGCGGGAATTAATAATACTTTAATAATTAATACTTTAACAATTAATACTTTGTACTTAATAATAATACTTTAATAATTAATAATACGGAAATTTGATTGTTTTCATTTGTTACTCTACCTTCTTTTATCTGACAAAAAGTAATTGTTTTAAATATTTACGTTAATGTTTCAATTATGAAATTATTTAAACAATAATACATGATAATATCATATGTTTATATAATTTTAAATGATATAAAATACAATAAATATATTTTTAGTATGGAACAAAAATCTATGATCCCCCTTCGTTAAAATAATCGGCTGGATCCGCCCCTAAGTGAAGATGTAGTTTTGAAAAGTTTCTAACCAACTTGTGTCGGTTCTTTGATTCATCATTCAACTATTTGTCGCAAAAGAGTGGAGTAGGAATTCCGGAGTAAGTCCGTAAAGGTTTTTTATTGTTTTTGGTCGAATTAAATCTAACGAAATAACCGAGGATAAACGAACCAGGCATGCGTATTATGTTTTAAGTGTGTTTTTTATGACCATGTATAGTGACCCAAATAAAATTGTTAACGGGAAAATGCTGCCGATGCGCCACGCTAAGCTAGTCAGGGGGATTTGGGAAGGAAAAAAGGCGCCCTTTCTGGAGGGGAGGGCACGGCAAAACCCCGCTTCACGTGCGTCGTCGGGGCGCGTTGGTCCCGGCGGTCGCGAGCCGTGAGGGGAGGGGAGGGGAGGAAGCCCGGCGCATGCGCGCTGGGGCCCGCGCGGGGCAGTGGGGGATGCGGGCGCGCGACGAGGGGCGGTCGCGAGCAGTCTCCCGGCGGCCGACGACGCAGGCGGACCGCGAGCCAGCGAGCGAACGAGCCAGCACACCTGCGGCAGGTAGGAGCAGGAGGAGAGGAGCTACTCCGCGCACGACGCAGATGGACTGCCAATTGGCATGAGGGTGCGATTCACACTAGGACGAGCACCCTGGCGTTGCGCGAAACGGGAACTTGGCGCGTTTAGCGAGCACGGCGACTTCGACGCAGTCAGGCGTGATATCAGGGAGTGTACCTAGATAGAAGACCTGTCAATAAAAAATAATTGTTTCTAATAATTAGATTTGGTGGCATATTCGACTGCTATATTAATTAAACTTCATTTGATATTTATCGCTGAATAAAAGTGTTTCAGCATTCATCTTTTATCAGCGCAGATTAATTCTAGCTGATCTTTACGATTTACATCAGCCCCCCTCCCCAACTTCACGCACCAACGGAGCACTGACAAGTAGTTTTCATCGTAAATGTATTGTCAAAAATATGAAGGGGTTGGTGAGATATACTAGTCATAAGCCACAATTTTTGAGTTATTGAAGTTGCGCATTCTCTGTTCCCACTTTCCGTTCAATTTTGTTGCCATATTCTCCTTAGATGGCAGGATTATACACGGCATTTTCTTGGCCCTGCCTTAGTTGATGAGTGTTCGCCAAATGTGGAATTACGTGTTTTAAGTCTATACTATGCTACAGATGTATCTCAAAACTGTATTAGACTGGCTTATGATTATCTTTCACTGACCCCTTCATATTTTTATTTTTTTATTTGAGCCGAAAGCCTTTTTCTTACGCAGGGCGTGGGAATATTGATAATGATAATGATGCCGATGCCATTACTCAGTTACTGATCCTCGGTATGGGAGGATGCTTAGTCTGTGCCCTCTCCTTGTGTATGTAAATTGTCTGTTTCAAAAAAAGTTATAGTATCTGGCGTTTTCTTTCCAGCCTTTCCAAGTTTTTAAATTTTTGCTCAGTTTTCGTTATTGAAATTCTTGTTTATACATTACGAATATTCAATCGAGTTTATATTTAACTTGTCTATTTTCAATCAACTTTTTTATTCCCAACGATTTCATATAGAGAAAATTCCTTTTCGGATGTCCTTTCCATGCACTAGTAAGATAATTTAGTGGGTAATCAGAATCGCTCATTCTTTTATTTTAAATTTATTTGTCATTCGAAACAATTCATCGATTGTCGTTTCTGTGCAGCATCTCAGTTTTGAACTGTAAAGGTCTGTAAAATTTACTTTTTTATTTCTTGCTATCGCAATTATTTACTTTCACAAAAACCTTTGAATTTTTATTGAAAACCACTATTTAAAAAATTATGGGACTTCCTAGATCATGGTTTATATTCGATGTTGTTGAAAACCTGAGAAGTATTGCAGCGAGCTGTGACTGACTACATAGAACGGAAGTAGAAGTGAAGAATGCTGAAAGTCAAGATGATGTGCTAGATAAAAACGTTTCTTGTGACCTCCTCAGAGACGAATTTTTCCTTTACACGTACAACATTATCACATAAAAATACAGCATCCTTCATGGGGCGTTCTTGTAATACAGACGAGATGAGCGATGCAAGGCTCTACGGTCCGCAGTGTGAGCGCCAACTAGGTGTAGCCTGGCATCTTTTATTTCATACTGGATTAGGTCTGATGGGCTTTTGAGTTTCGCTTCTCCGAGACAGTGTCGGTTCTGGACTCATAAGGCACATCGTCGCGGTGGATGGGGTACTGGTAGGTAGCACGGTGCCTGCCTCTGGAGCAGAAAGTATCAGCTGGGTAGGAGAGTAATTTGGAGACACCGAAATATGTAAAGGCGTAAATGAGGGATACATACCTACGAGTACTATGTATGTATTTGTCACTTATTAGTTACATAGTTGTCTGAAAAACGGAGAGTGGTGCACTCTCCTTTCATTTTCGGAAGAGCGGAGAGACTGAATGACTGAAACCGTTGGAATTTGGCAAACTGAATTGTTCAAATGAGCATCGGAATGGACAGGACATTAAACACATCAGTCTGTCACACAGTCTTCATCTGCATACAATCAAGTTTTCTATGTTCATTCTTTCATCGTTAATCTATTCTCAGAGATACAGCAATTGTAGAATAGGTTTATGCGACGTGTAGGGTGAAGAATTATGCTTTAATCTTGTATTAAGTTGATCAATTTCCTCTGAACTTTGCTTCATGAGGAACAACGGCTCGTATTGACGTTTTTTGAATTGAATTAAAGGAAGAATGTCCGGAGTCCAGACGTTCTGATGCTCTGTTACTCTGGCCTCTAGTCCAGAGACGTAGACATAGCCAACACACCCAAAGTCTTCGCCCTTCGTGATTAATGCATCATTTAATAGATGCACTTGAAAGGGAAACCCTCGTAGACCTGTCTCGTGGGTAGGTTTTAGCATGGAGTTTGCCAGCTTACAAGGATATTCTCTTGCAGAGATTTAAAATTCCAAAGCTACGTTGCTTCTCACTACTGTCAATTGTTGTAATGTTGACCATAATAATTTGCGGTCGTCTTTTTGCACGCGAATCAAAGACTGAGAAATACATGCTTGTAAAATATTTTCCACGCCAGCCAAAAATGTAGGCAGCCACTGAGCGGAGAAGAATTTTAAACGGGCTTGTTAGGTAGCTCGTTTCTTCCGTTTCTTAACGCGAACTGCCTGTGAATTGCCGAGCATCACCTTAAAACGAGTCCTGAGACGAGCGAGACCTTCCCCCTACCGCCTCCAGGGCTAGAAGTAAGTGGCGACAGTATTTTTTTAAAATAACGATACGTCAATGTTGCAATAATTGAAATTCCAATACTAGAATGTGTGCAAAAGTCAGTTCATTAAAGATAATCAAACTTAAAACATTAAGTATCAAAATTCTTTTCATGTAAGACCATTTTAATAATAATAATAATAATAATAATAATAATAATGTTGAATAATAAATAATAAGAAATTAATAATAATAGTGGATGGTGTACTGTCAACTGTCATATTCATAGTTCATCGATAAATGTTGATTAATTGTTCGCCATAAGGAAAATATTTACGATGAACTGGAAAAATAAATATAAAAAATATGAATTATACATCTTTCAGAAAAAATAGAAATGAAACGAAAACAGTTAACTATGCAATAATTGTAATTCAAATCTAATTACTGAAGCACGAAATTTCGCTTGCAGAAAATGTAGTGTTCGGTCCGCCAACCCACATTGAATTTTGAAAAAAATCCATCTGAAATTATAACATCGAAGTTAATCTTACGGTTTCAGTGCTCCTGATAAGTGTTGGTAGTTCTCCAGGTATTCCATTGCGATCTATTTTCTAGAAAAATTGCATTGTGAATTCAACTCTCAAGCATAGGACACGCAAAGTTTCATCATAATTATGATGCTACTAATACAGCTACGTCGTGGATGATACCTCCTTCAACTTAATGGGTGAAACCTCCCTATCACGTTTCATTCTATTGTGTTTTCAAAAACAAGTGAATGGTAATGTGATTATTTGTAGCGTTTTATTATTGTCATTTCCTTTTGTAGACCACTGAACTCAATATTGTTGCATTTCAATATTTCATATCGTACACAGTTGTGTTGTCTTTACCCTTACGTACAAACGAAATGAACACAATTTTTCGCTCCAAACACGAAAATGATTTTAACTTCCCTTGTATGACAAAAATCACTGATTTTGGCCCTAGTGTCGTTACATAATCGAATACCATGCGGCAGCCTTTACCAATAAATAAAAATAGTTTCAGCAGGGGTAAGTCAAACCTCCATTGTCACATCTCCTGTGTTTCTCTTACATAGTTCTCAACAAGATACGAACTACATAGATCTAGCATGATAGCATGACCCGTGAATCGTTGTGCCGGGCACTGTTCGGGTATCCGCCTGAAATTGTTCAGAGAAAACCGCGGAAACGTTAGAACCAGAGAAACCAGCCACTCTGGTTCTCTCATCCAGAGAGTGGACATAGAATCTGTCTACTCAGCTTCACCGGGAGCGGTAGCTCAGTCCATCAACTGATGCCACTGCAGCGCCTCTGACCGGGAGGTCCTAGTATCCCACTCCCCACGGCGGCAGGATTTTCGACACTAGCTTCTCAGCTAGGTCGAATTCAGTCACTGTCTGGAGGAGAATTCTAGCGGCCGGCTGCTCTGATCGGTAGTTTTCCGTGTTTTTTCCGATCAACACCAGGCGAATGCCGGAGCAGCACCCTACCAAACGGGCCACGGACCGCGCGCGATCTGTCGCGCGATCTGTCCTTCCCCTTCCTTGTCCTATCCTCTCCCCTTACACACACACTTACACTAACATGCACCACACTATCACATATTCCGGGAGACCGGTCGGGAGTTTAGAGATTGTCCCGGCTGGGGCGGTGCCCTGCTGGTGGGAGAATCCTGGTTAGGGGGAAACCCCCCAGCCGACGGTAGGTCGGTGCCGGATCTCACCATCCAGCGAGGGGAAAATCACCGCCATCTCCCGAGAAAAAACATCCACTACACTAACGGGACTAATGACCGAAGCAGTTGACGCACCCGGAAACACGAAAAAATCAATCAATCAATCTACTCAGCTTCAGTTGTTTGTACAAGTACATTCGCCATCGCAGCCGATTGGAATATCAAAACAGATATTTAGAAAAAAAAGTGTCCCATCCCATCCTTATCCGTAAGTCGGTTGCCCTGTTCTGGGCTTTCTATCGTCCTATCTATGATATTGTATCTTTCTTTCAGTTTCGTCCAGTTTCCCTGATCCATTGAGCAAATGCTGAGATGGTCCCTTGTTTTGCTTCTGGACATAAATGTAACTTCATTATCTGTGCACGTCTTCTAGAGTTCAGTGGGAAATATAGTTATTCAAATTATCGTTTCCATATTGTTGCGGCAGGAAGTATTATTCCTTGACGAAGGACATCATGGATAAGAGTCCGAAATTTATTGCTTATTTACCCTTGAAAATAGATTTTATTACATGGGAGCTTTTTTCATTCAAAATTCATGTAGTGTATGACTTAGTGTAGGGATCACAGAATTTTGAAAATGTGCACAGGATTCACTTCTACCCATAGCACGTCATACGGAGTTTTAACTTTTTTTGAGGTAAAATAATTAAATTTCTCTAGTTTAATGTGCTCTATCTAATTCTCAAATTTAGAATTTCAGAGGGTGGGTAACTCTGGTAGTTTATTTCCTTGGTGTCCTCCGATCAATTCTAGGGGGATGGCGAAGACTAAACAACAGGACATGGATCGTTCGTGGTCCTTCCTTTCCCATCCTGCCTCCACTTCCATCTTTGGAGCCGCGTGATGTATTCATCTTCCATATCGATAAGGCCCTTCCCCCTATCACGAAGCGGTCCATCTCTCACGATCTCCAAAGACTCCGGCAGTAGTACTCCGAGCACGCATATCAGACCAAGGCTCGACCTAGCATGCACCGACAACGGAAGAAGAAAAAGATAACCTAAATAACGACTGAGCAGCGCAGAGTCGGTCTTTCGCCTAATTGCTTCATTTGAATTCGCATGCGATGGAAACTGTTGCGCCTGTCGGCGTCGCCCTCCTCGATCGCGGGCGTCGGACTAATGGCCATGTCTTAAGGCCCATTCACAATGCAAACATAAGCATAAGCATGGCATTAACATAAAAGTTAGGACTACGTCTACAAGTGGACTCATTCACAATGCGTTCGCATAAGCATAACACGTAAGACGTTAACTTAAGAGCTTGCAAGCTTCAAGCTTCTGTGCTTATGCTTATGTCAGACAAGGGATGAGCCAATCACAGTTCGTTAACTCAAAATCGAGTATCGAAGTCGATAGGCGAACTATTCGTGTCGATTCGTGTGCTGCGTCTCATAGCCAATAGAAACTCTTATTTTGCCTATGTTTATGTTCGACATTGTGAATACGCCAACTCTTCGCTTGTGTTAATGTCTATGTCTATGTGTTATGCTTATGTTTGTGATTGCATTGTGAATGGGCCTTTAGGGCTGTTTCGCGGTAACCTTGTTCTTCGCAGGAAGCTGCCTGGGCTTTGCGGGGGTAGAGGGGACGGCTTGCGGGAAATTTACCCCTGTCTCCTCCAGGGGGCACTGCCCCAGCCAGAACAAGCTCTGAGCTCCCGACATGAGTTACAATGTTCTGCATGTAAGTGTAAGTGTGAGTGTGTAAGGGGAGAAGATACCACAAGAGTAAGGATAGTTCATACACGGTCCGTGTCCTGTTGGCTAGTGCACTACATTGTAATTCGCCCGGAATTGATTGGTGAAACCACGAAAAACTACGGATCAGTGTAGCCGGATGCAGGTAGCAGATGGATGCGACCGAGCTGTACACTCATAGCTAGTATCGAAAATTCCGCCGCCGTCGGAACTCGAACCCTCTGGGGCCTCCAAGTCAGAGTCTCTGCAGAGAAGCGGCAATACTGGCCCTGAACTAACTCAGTCGGCGGGAAGGGGTTGGGACGAGTCGAGGCACGGCTGTGACGGAACGGCACGGATCGGAGCTGGTGGCGTCTAAATGACTCTCTTTTCCTCTGTTTGTACAGCGGAAGCCGTTTAGCTCCGGTGATCTACCGAACCTGATTCCAGCCATGAATTTGGTTATGTTTTGTAGTTCTGCGTGCACGGCCTCACAGTATTAGTGTCTGTGAGACAGAGGGAAGTTGTATCGCTTCAGTGCCATCTGCAACGAAGATATTACTTTGGCGATGAACCGTCGTGGCTTCATTTAGATTTGAGATATCGTATGTATGGCCACCGGCTGCTTCCGTTTCTGCTGATGACTTAAGTGCGCTTCGACCTGTGCGTATCCCGCGAGGCAGCGGCCTTCGAAAGAGGCCCCTCGGCCCCGCCCCGCCCCCGCACGCGCAATAGTTCCTCGTGGCGTGAGCGGCCGCCTCGAGGACGCCAGAGGAGCTTCTCCGCGGCGAGCGCGCGTCCTCCGGCTTCCCCTTCCGCCGCGGGGGTGGGGGCGGGGCGTCTGGCGCGCGGGCGATGCGCTCAGCGCCGACCCCCGCCCCCTCCCCCTCCCTCCTTGCCACCCGTCGCCCCACCCCGCGCCCGCCAGCCGTGCCCAAGGGCGACGCTCCGCATGCGCCGCGCCCAACGCTCACGTGGAGCCGCTGCCACTTGCTCTCCTCCTCCTGCTCCCCCTGCTGCTCCCCCTTGCTGCTCCCTCTGCTGCTCCTCCTCCTCCTCCTGTTGCTCCTCCTACTACTCCTCCTGCTCCTCTTCCTGCTGCTGCTCCTCCTGCTGCTCCGCCCGCTCATTCCACCTGCCATCTCTTTCTGCTCCACTTGTGCTCCTCATGCTCCGCTCCCCTGCCGCTCCTTCTGCTGCTCACCAGCGGCTGCTCCTCGGCGCACTCCCCCTGCCACTCCCCCTGCTGCTCCTCCTGCTGCTCCCCCTACTGCTGCTCCCCCGCTGCTCCTCCTGCTGCTCCCCCTTGTGCTCCTCATGCTGCTCCCCTTACTGCTGCTTTCCCGCTGCTCCTCCTGCTGCTCCCCCTTGTGCTCCTCATGCTGCTCCCCCTGCTGCTCCTCCTCCTCCTGCTGCTGCTTCTCCTCCTCCTGCTGCTGCTTCTCCTCCTCCGCCTCCTCTTTCTCTTTCTTTTCTTCATCATCTTCTTCTTCTTGTCTTACTTCCCTCTTTCTCTCGCCCCTTTTTAGTCTTTGGTTCTCTCCATTCGTCATTTCTCTTTTTCCTCCTTTCCTCTTCCTTCTTCGCCTACATTTCGCCTACTGTACATTATCGTCTTGTTAATCCATTCCCTCTTCCTTTTTCAAGCACATTTTCCTCTTCTTTTTTCATCTCCTGTTTCTCTTTCACCTTTCCATCTTCTCCTGTACTTGTATTGCGTTTTCTTCTTCTTCTTTTCTCCCTTTTTATATTCTTCATTAACTTTTCTTTAGTGTTTCTTACTTCATCTTTTCACATCTTTCATATTTTACTTCTCTTCTCCGTTTACTTATTCGCTCATCCTGTATCGGGGGGTACCACGTAAGGAACTTTATGCTTTTGAATCTTCTTGTCAATTTCCATCTCCAGCTCTTTCTCCTTTTTCTTTCTGTCCCTCATCTTCATCGAGAGTCTTTATTACAAGAGACATCTACACGTTACGTCTTTCCTACAAGAGATACGACCTTCTCAACAATACGCCTCGTCATCTTTATGTTCGGCCCACTTCATGCAGTTTGGTACACCCACCTTTTTATCATATTTTAAAACACCTTTCTGTCTAATTTCGGGGACACCCCGCGCTCTCACTCCAAATAGGAACCATCTTTGGCTAGTCTTTGTACTGACAAATTAATGAAGTGGCCATATTCGTTTACCTCCTTATTTTAAGTAAAATTAACGATCAATTAAGGCGACATACATCTCTTTGTTTCGATAAGAGCTGGAAAGATGATGAAATAATATGAGTATTCAGATGAGCGTTGTGAAGAAATTGTCAAACAAAATAATAGTAGCAACATTAAATCAAGAGCTCTTGAAACTGACCCATTGCTCAGACTCTTTGATATTCCTGAGTATGAGAAACTAGCCTGTTTAAAAAACTAGTGATGCTAAAAGAGCGAAGTATATACATTAAAATTGATATCACTCCACTCCCCCTTACAACGAGCTTGCAACTATGACGTTACCTCTAAATTGACCGAAATCCGGTGCCAAAGTTCCTGCATTGCTAGGAGAAAGTTCCAAAGTGAAACCCTTTTTGTTCTCCTGCAGAATATGTACCCCTGGATGCCTTGACCTCCGTTTGCCAACAAGAGTAGGCGCAATTTCGTATGAAGAGCTTCTTTCTGTGACCTCGAATCTCTGCCAGGAAACTCTCTCTGCTGGAACTTCTGTGGGTCGTGAATCGACTGGAAATCCGCGAGGGGCTATCTACCCCTCCCGCAATTGAACCGAATTATTTATGCCTTAATTCTGATGTGTTATCATGTTGTGATGCTGTGATCGAAATGCGTGTAGTGTTACCACATCGATTTAAGTATACTAGATTCCAACATATTTGGCTTTGATGCCAATAACATTATTCATATCTCAACATTATTCTAATTAAAATATCTCCAAAATCAAAAATACCAATACGCTATTGCAAAAACAGTAAGAGGTGTGTGAATTCGCAAAATTTCAGTTTTTTTGAAGGATATGTTAAATGAATTGTGTATTCGTACGTAATTACAATTTACATAATTTTTCATTTTAATATTAATTTTTTCTCATTTAAAAAACTTAACGAAAAATGGTAATACAACTACAGGCCACTTTTATCGTGTTACCCACAGTATCGCTTTTAATAATTCATCTAGGGAACTGGGGATTATGTATACCTAGCATTAAACATATTTTTCAATTTTTAGATGATGGGTCAAAAAAAGTCTTCGTTAAATAGTCCGTGGGAGGAATCCGCAGTAACCCATTCTTGAACCTGTGTAGGATACATCTATGGGCAATATCTTATTATGGCCTTCAATGCATTTTAGATCAACAGTGAACCATTATTGTACTTTCATTGCAAACTTGGGTTTCGTTTTTTAAAAACATTTTGCCAATTTTTACCTTCTTGCCTTGCTTCGTTAAAAGAGAAAATTGTGTGTCGGAAATCGGTGATTTTTCGACAGAAAAACGTATTGCTAGGTGCTGGCAACGAGAAAATGAATAAATCTTGTTTTTATAAATAGCAAATTATCTCCTCTAACACATTGTTAGTCAGAATCGATGTTGTGCGATTGATATCGGAAAATGAAAGGTGCAAAAACCGCCTGCGGTGAACGCGTGTCTAAACCGTTCCGAAGATTTTTCCCAAAATTGATATTTCCTGATCGATCTGAACGAACTCGTAGCCCTGCGAATTGGAAACGGATACTTTGTTTTTTGGGGGTATTTACAAGAAACTTAAACATTTTACAAATTTTCTAAAAGGTGGCTCCAAATTTGCTAAAATGGCTTAACTCTGTCCTCTGATAGCATTGAAAACGCTTAAAAAATGACACAGTTTCCATTTTCTTATAAATCCTTGATTTTTCAAAAATTGCAAAAGTTTGTTTCGGCGTCTTCCTGCGACAAAACATTGAAGATTGGGATAGTTTTCCAAAACGAAATCTGTTCTTCAAAGACGGTTCTTGAAGTGAGGTGATGAACAATTTTTCGAAAATATGAATTGTTTTCGCCTAATTTTGGCTTGAAATGTATGCAATTTTTAAACAACTGTTTTATAAAAAAATTGCTCAAATGTTTTCTTTAATTTTTTCCTCGTATTTTGGAAAGGACGGTAAAACATTAATGCTGGCCCCAATATCCGCGAATTCTCGATAGTTTCGAAAATCGCAAACAATTAATATCGCAAGAGTACGATATTGATGATATAGACTTTTTCATAAATGAAATCTTTTTTTCAAAAAGTGATCTTTAAATAAGATCATGTACGATTTTTGAAGAATAACCTGTAGTTTTCGCGTAATTTCTGCTTGAAGTTAATGCAACTTATTAAAAATCGCATTATCGGCTCCAAATTTATTTTTTATTTTTTTCTGCGCATAGCATAGGCCGATTTACAAAATGGCGCGTCTCTTTATCGTTGAAATCTGAATTTTCAAAAATTGCAAAAGTTAGAAATAATGCGAGAAAGTGTGTGCTGTTGCAGCACCACTAGTTTGATGTTGATGCCTTAATGAATTTCTTTATTATATCCGAGTGTTTGCAATCTCTCCTCGCAATAACTGTAGTGACTCCTGAGTCATTAAATTACTTTGATCATAATTCCAAATACGCTGCGAGGAATCCCGTCTAATTTGGATTCAAAGTTATAAAAATCTGCATTTACTGCACGTCTCAGTACTTACTTAAAGTATCGAGAGTATCACAACAGCGCAATTTCGAATACTTTTTCTAAGGGTAATAACGATGCAATTTGAACTGTGCTTTTCTTTTACTGCGTCAGTGTTTACATATATTGCATTATTTATAATATTCCACTCATGAAATTAAAACCGATAGTGTTTAAGTATATATGAAAAATGCCCCAATGAGGGCGGTGTAGCTTAAAAATTTATCACTCTTTCTCTCCGATTTTTCTTACCTCCTTTCCCTACTTGCCAATAATAAGCAGCGACTCATTTGTCTTAGGAGGGAGCATGTATCGATCGCTGTGTTGAGTAATAATAATCCACACATGTACTGTAACATATTCTCGCTGATTTTAACATCCTTTCAGTTATTTTAAATATTTGGCGCATTTTGGAACTCTGTTAGTCGTAATTTCATTCGTAAAATAGTCTTATTTAATACTACTCGTGTTTTGGAAATTCTTCGGGGATTTATAGACAATTTTATTTATCGACATTTATTTTTTTTACTTATCGACAAACCTATGACAATTTTCCTGAAGTTAAGGAGTATTTAGGAAAATTCATTCCAAGGTCAGAGAGTCCGATTAGAATTCAATTTTGGAACGTTCATCAATTTTATTTCTTCTGATCCAAACACGTTTTATTTTCTTTCCTTATTTCTTATAAAAAAAAAGTATTGTGATCGTGCACTGGAAAACTGCGATTTTTCGACAGAAAAACTCAAATTGCCGGATCCTAGTAGCAAAAAGGTGGATAAATCTTGTTCCTCGTGTAGTAAATCATTTCCTTTTAACAGTTTGTAGTCAGAATCCGTTTTGTGTATCCTTGATACCGGAAAATCAATAAACAGTAATACATTTACTTGTCCGTCCATCCATCCATCCGTCCGTCCGTCCGTCCGTCCGTCCGTCCGTCCGCCGGTCCGTCCGCCTGTGATCAACACTAGCGCCCGAACGGTTAAGACGATTTTCTCCAAAATAGATATTCCCGATCGACTTTAAGGAGCTCGAGATTGAGTTTAAAATAGATATAATGATTTATGGGAGTACTTTATATGTCATTAGTGCCGCTCCCTTTAATCAAAACATTTTTTGTGTCACACTGGTAATTACTATCTTATTTCGTTTTATGAAAAGATATTTTTATACGAATAATTACAATTATATGGTACAATTTGTACCTTAGAGTGCCTAGAGTACTTATTGTTATGAATTTTGTAAAAAAATGTAGATTAAGTACCCAGTAACAGCCTCCGGTCGGAAAATATCTTACTGGTCAAGTAGGTTTGGCCCCTGGGTGATTCGTAAGACGATGAGATTGACAAAATGGTCTCATATTTCAAGAATTCAGTTTCGTCGATCCGTTACGATTTAGGGTTAGATTCTTTATTTATTTACTTATGTACTTATTTCTTTTACATAATATAATTGCCACTGTAAATTATATTTCATAAATGATAAAAATAATGGGACCATTGCGAACCTGGTGCATGCGGTTAAAAACGTGTATCGAAACATGTTCGGTTTTTTCTTCGGATTCTTATTCGTAGACGTCATTGCTTATCTATTTTGCAAAATGTTCTGCTGCTAGAATTTCATGTGCCCTTTCCAACAACAACAAAAAAGAGATGACGGATGAAATCCTTTAATTTGTATTGTCAGAACAACTAGGAGTGGCAACAGCAATGGCTGATATATTGAGGCATATTTTGGAAATTAAAAAATTCGTTTTAAAAGCCTTTGTTACTGCTCTTCATATGGCATAGGATTTCATGAGAAGAGTGCGCTACACACTCGGCGATCGCGTATGGCAAAATGCCTACTCTCCCCCTGGCGCATTTCTCCGTGTTTTTTCGCGATTATTCCACTTTTGGAACCCAAGTAAAAGTTGAGGCAACATATCCATAACTAAACCTTCGTCGAACATATGATCGAAGTTTACGCTTTCGAAGGTGGCAACTTTTCAAGAACTGATAAGTTGGTGATAGAATAGTATCTCTGCCTTTGAAGACAATTCAGTTCTAGAGGCCGACCGTTCTGATTGGTAGTTCATGGACCCATCGGCCTTTTCTGATCAGCATGAGGCAGTGCCTTCAGAGAGTGCCATAGACCTCGCACCACCTTCCTTCGTCATTGTCTTCATCCTCACCCGTATGGTCACGTGCTGATCTTCATTTCTATGGTTTCGGAAGACTCCGGAAATTCGAGAACGCGAATAGCAGGCACCTCCCCCCCCCCCCGTCGTATACTGAAAAGTAAAGTCATCGGAGAGAGTGAGATGGAGTTGTTAGTTCGTACCATCAAGAGAACAACGTGAAGAGAACATTATTTTTAAAAGCTCCACCCCCCGTGATGGTCGAGATGCAACAAGATCACCTTGCATTACCTTCAGATGTTCAGATGTGCTTCAGAGCAAGTAAACCGGTCCTGTTTGCTTCAGTTCTCCTTGCATCATGCGCGAAGACCACTAGTAATTTATAAGTGACTATTTCACTCGTGAAATAAAAATAGTGTGCAACTATATTTTAATTCCAATTTACCGCACAATTAAATCGAAATATTTGCAATGCTTACCTTAATTAGTTATGCAAATGTTATATTCTACTTAAAATTATTGACTCCGTAATTTATGAATAAAATATTTTTTTCATAAACATTACATTTTGTGGATTTATGAAAAAGGTTTCCCCTCAAACGTTTTAACAAATGGGTAAAATAAAATGAAAAAACTAGAAATATATTGAACTCAGTATAATTTTATAAAAAAAAAGTTTTACATAACAGTCTTATATGTTTTGCACATGTCTAAATATCCAAGTGCAACAAAAGTCACATATATAAGCAACTTTTTTCCCCTCGCAAATTCTACTTGAACCCAAAGTGAACACATTAGGCACATCATCCATAGTTCTTATACAGCTCTTTGAAACTTTACACTGCAAAACATGCACTCTGCTTCTTCTTCACCTGGTAGAGAAGATATTCCTGGTAGAACTTCTGATTCGGAAGAGCCAGAGGAAATGTTAGATTCCTCGCGGAGGATGGAATCTTCCTTTTGCTTTTTAACTGCAGAATTTTCTTCAATTTCTCTCTTTTGAGCTTCTCTGAGTTTATATTCTGAAATTGGTCTTGACCTCTTTCTTCTTCCAGACCTCTCGAATTGATGAACTTCAGAGTGCGCTCTTGCTTTTTATTAGACTCCTAAGGTGTGAGGAGTGCCAAATACCTTATCGTTTTTATTTTACAAGACGAAAAATTGAGAACTTGCGTTGGGAACCTGGGGGGGGGGCTCGGAATAGGCACCAGCGTGTTTATATTTCAAATGCCAATAACATTTTTTACAAAACAAGTAAAATAAATTTCATTGCCCTACATCAATAGCTTTTAATGTCCCCTTCTAAATAATGTAATGGGTAGAAGACTTACCAGTGAAGTATCGACATCAGGTTACTGAGAATAAGCACTTGCGAAACCTTTGCTTTTCACTGTTCGCACTAATGGCAGACTGTTCGGCAACAAGTGAAAATAAAGACTATACCGCTTGACTGGGCGTCGGGTTTGCAAGTCTTAGTGCATTCCCAATAGGCAACATCACTCTACGAGCTATAAATCAAGTGGCTCGCATTAGGAACCGGGTCCGAGTTTTGAGTTCTTACCTCTACATACAAAATGCCGCAATCAGGGCGGTGTATCTCAAAAAGTTTATTTTTTTTTTCTATCCGATTTTTCTTTCCCCTTCTCTCCTGGCCAATCACAAACTATAAATCATCTATCTTAGGAGTCATCTATCTTACACATCAATCGCTATGTCGATGTCCAATAATCGTAGTACCGCGTATGTACTATAACATAACCTCTTTGATTTTAACATAGCTTTCAGTTATTTTCAATATTTGGCGTTGGTTATAATTTCGTTCGTGGAATAGTCCTATCAAATACCACTGGTGGTTTGGAAATTCTCTGATAAATCTCGTCCTCGCTTTGCGAGCCGTGGATTTATCGACAATTTCCAAAGCACTCTTGATATTATCTATGATAATACTCTATGACCAAGACAACCAGACAACCAAGACAACCACAACCAGTGGGAGTTTTTTTGTTTTTTTTTTCTCCCTTTCAAAATTCAAAACTTAAGTAGTATATGATTTAGTGTAGGGATCACAGAATTTTGAAAATGTGCACACAATTCACTTTTCCCCATAGCCCGTCATACGCAGTTTTTTAACTGTTTTTTGACGTAAAATAAAATAAATAAATAAATAAATAAATAAATAAATAAACCACGATGAGCCATGATGATGTCGAAGTCTATCGGAATAAGGAAAGATTTGGATGTTTGGTGGTGGCGGAATTGTGAACGCAAGTATAATGAGTTCTTCTGATCAGTTGAAAGACTATCCTCCCTGATGGTAAGCCGGTTTCCCGGACAATTGGAGGGAGAATTTTGCATGTCTTTCTAAAAAGAGTTTTCAACATTCTGCACGATCGTAACATTAACAGAAAAAGTTCATTTCTGTTGAAATAGGTTTGTTAGACTGTAGGACGGTGAATCATCAAGGTCTTTGGAAATACGACTGTTGCGCAAAGTAAAATCAGTTTCAAAACAATAGTGTGTATGATGACTTGTCTACCGCAGAGACACCGTTCCAAGCGTGAATTGTAAAAAATAGATAGGTTATCTCTTGCTCAAGAGACACGTGAGGAAGCAGTTGCTCTTCTCATTGGTTAATTAGAATCGAATTCATTTACTTTTTCGGCTTCTATGTTTTCCACTCCCACTTCAATTTCCTCCTATAATCCTATGATGTCTCATGTCCCTGACGAATTGGAAACAAACTCGTTAATTTTAAGGCGCGTAAATTGAAGGCTTTAGGTGCATCGAAATATTATCGCACTGCGCGGGCGGATGACTTATACATCGAACCGATCACTCGGTCATTCTATATGGACCTTATTCCCAACTGTGGCAACAGTACGTGATGCTAACTCCATATTCCCAGAATGTCATTTGATCAAGTTATTGGCCTTAATCTGTATATAAGACATTAGTAATATTTATTTAATATTATAATAAATATTTAATACTATAATTATACTAACAGAGCAGTGTTTTATGGACAACTCTAGTCGAAACAAAAATATGAATCTAGATGATGTGGCATTATGGGAAATTAATAGCACTTTGTGTCGGCGAAATTCGCATCTTCTTCCATTTCGATCTAAAACAGGTATTACCAACCCTTTTCTTTCATTGACCACTTTTAAAGAATTTTTTGTTCCATCGATCCCCGTTATATTATTCTCTATATTATACATAGAATACACAATAACCCAAGGAATTGGATGTAAATGTCTTAAAGATAACAATGTCGTACGCCAATACGTTGGTGATTTCTAAATATTTACTACTCGAAAACCGTTCCGCCTCTGAGAAACTGAATTTTTTTTAATTTGTTGCATTTGGATTGACGCCACGCGTCTCTAAGCCCCTTGAGGGGCATTGGGCGCTCTGCACTTGGGAGGAATCCTCTGTTACCTCTATATGTTGTATGTCACGTCTCGTCGCAGTGAGGTGTCAAGAGGACCGCCAGGTAGCATCTCCGCGTACGCGCCACCCACCACGCGCTCCTGCGTCACTACCCAGCGGCCAGAATTGGGAAGGAATAAGAATAGGGGTAGAGTTTAGGACACTCCATAGGGGTCGGACTAGCCCTTGTGAAGCAGCCAAACTCGTTTTGTTGGAACAAAGTTCATATGAGATTGTCCGGGAATCGAAACCGGACCTCCTTGGTGAAAGGCGAGCGATTTTGTTCTGTGCCACGAGATGACAAATATTGAAGTGACAAATGTTCGCTGTTGTGCAATGAACAACAAAATGTTGAGCGTTTTTTAACTCGCTGTAACTAACTTCTCCAGTGTGTATTGCAGGGAGTATTTTCTTCCGCGATAGAGTGCCGTTGTGAATACGTAGTTACAATTTGTTGAGTTTTCTTAACATCCTAAGCTGTTGCGTAGCTACATTCTCGCATACTCCGGTGCAGGAAGTCAAAATGGTCAGTAGGATCTTGATGGTGTCTATCAATCACCGGTTCATTGTCGACCATAGGCCCCCAATCGATTCCTTGATTACCATTGACCCCCTTCAAAATTTCATCAACGTCAAAGATTTAGTCGATAATGATCCCGCTGGAAACTTTTGATCTAAACGTTGTGAAAAAACTCCTTACCTTCGAATAATTCACACGTTATTGGTCACTTGATTACTTTGCGCTTCGCTAAGCAAAAACACTCTAGTATCAATAAGTTAGTTTATTGAACTTCAAGTATAAATACTTTTAATATCAATTGGTGTGGATAAACTAATTGGAAGAATACAATTTTCTGCATAATTCATGTTCAAACACTTCTCGAGATATTTTTAATAAATTGTGTAAAGTAGTATTTCTTGACGCGCCATTAAGAAGGAAATCAATAAAAAAACATTGGCATCTTTTGTGGTCTAGTTGTTGAGCAAATGACCTGGATCATTCCTGGACTGGTATCACTTCTACTTTAGCACAACAATTAAAAGGGATACAAGTGTAACTAACGTATTAGTTTCTCTGCTGATTGCTTTATTTGGTTAAAAACTGTATATGACGTATAGAAGAGAAGTATAATGTTAGCACATTATATTTATTTGTTTGCTTGTTGTTTATTTAAGTTTGTAGTATTCAAGTACACAAAAAGCAGCTAACTTAGTTTCAATTTCTCTCTTTTACAAATAATTCTGTGAAAACAATTATATTTGTGTGTTCAAAACAGCTTTAATATCTCCGAAAATATTCCGTAATGTCGAGAATAGCTACGTTAGGAGAGAATCTCCACTTAGCCGACGAAACGTAACAGGAAAACAAGTTCTGAAATAAAAACATTCAAAATTGTCTGTTTTTTCAAAACTTAAAAGAGCTTAAAATCGTCCGCTGATTGGCCTTAAATTCCTTAAAACGTAGGAGAGAACATTTAAATGCAGTAAAAAGAGGAATATTCAATTACAGCAGTTGAGAAAACATTACCGTCTATCACACTTCACCCAGAAAGCGGCCAGGTTCATGGTAGAGAAAAATGTCTGAAAAAATAAAAACAAACATTTTAAAAGTAGCAAGAAGACATTATTCGTAAGAACAAATATTTTTCTCTCGCGCGTGGAAGACTATTACGCTTATAAATAAAAACTACATAATTCACTCTTCTGCAGGCAATAAGGAGGATGAAACTCCTGTGACGAAGCAGTTTTGTTCCTGGAGGATCTGAAGGCCAATGTGTTTTCAGTTAAATATTATAAAATACTGGTTATTAATATATACGTTAAATCATTTGTGGGCGTTTTATAGTTATTACACTCATTTACTCATAAAATTATCTTTATTGTTTCCCTTCCATGTAATTAGTGATGAATTAATTATGCAATTTAATTTAAAAATCATTAACTGCGCCGGAATATATAGTATATACACTCACATAAACAAATAGCAATAAACAGAAAAATAAAGGGAAATACACGTCAAGGGAATCAGAATGCATGGTAGTGAACACATTCATTCACTCATCAACAAATCAGTGCAGTTTCAAGAAGCAAATGCTTTTCCGCGTCTCTAAACACAAAAATTCCCACTGAAAAAGCGCGATGACGCAAAAAATATTTCTAAGCTTGATGACTCATTCGCACGTATTCATTATTGAAGGTCTTTCCGGAGGAACTAGCGTCTTCACCGGCGAAGGTCATTATCAATTAAGCGCAGCTAAACTTTCACAGCTTCGTTTCGCCGTAACGTTTTCAACGTAACTTCTTGCTGATTGTCCGATCATAAGGATTTCGGGTTTCTTTCCGAAATTGTCTCAACAGGACATTGTAACGTGGTAAATGCAATACCATCTGTATTTTCTGCGGCAGGGTTTAATAACAGACCCGAAAAGCGTATGTGAATCTATGAACTAAAATATGTATTATGTACTGTTGAGTGCATGTACATTATGTACTGTTGTGTGCAATTTTAAAAAAGACATAAGACGTCTGAAAAAGAATCACACACTATTTATGAACTTTCAATTTTCTATTCCGAATGATGAATAAAATTTCAATGTTTCTCTGAGATTGCTCACAGCACGCTCTCGACAAAAAAAATCATTGGGCTTTGACCTGTAACCGTCTCTACACAGTATTCTAGATCTCGAACATCAGAGCCAATGAAACTGCTTAAAAACGTTATCAATTTTCAAACTTTCGACTTTGGCAAATTTTAATGTTGGAATTACAAGTAGTAAGCTCTCTCTTTCTCTTTTGATGCAGTGCAGAGCAAAGATAATTCGGGATTGGAATTTTTATTAAATGTAGATTTCAATAAGACATTCTCCCTAGGAACGCTTTTGAGTTTATTCTCCATGGCTGTAGTAAAAATATTTAAGGTTTTTACTTTTTTATAGATTGATTGGGCATGCTTAACCTTTCATATCGAAAAAAAAATGTAGGCGCTTTAAAAGTGTCTAATTTCTATTGTTAAGTCACAAAATGCGTACATAATTAATTTCGACTGACTATATTACATGAGTAAAATAAACATTTGCCTAAAAATCCGCCTAATGAAATGAATAAATTGTTCACGTGTGCTAACCGTATGGGCCGCTTCCATCAATCAGATATCGTAGAAAGGGTTACAACTGAGGATTTTCTCCAGAGAGGAACATCTAAAAGTTATGGAAGGGATGGATCAAAGAATTTATGTGCCAAACGAAAGCCATTTCCGCGTACACAACACAATGTGTCTTAACGTCCCATACAGTAGGGATTAATCCTAAGAATGCACTCGGAATGTTTTCTTGTTCAATTTCGATGATTTGTTTGTTTGTTTGTTTTAACATTTCAGAGTGTGGAAATTATGAACAAGGCACCTAAGTAAATTAAATAAAATTATATTCCTGGTTAGGAGAAATCAATACCTTTCCAGAATGGAATATCAAATTCTCAAGGGGGAATGATCCCAGGCATCCCCCTCCTCAATTTCATCACGTCTTTCAATTCACGTATTTCAATCCCTCCTCCCCCGATGGCTTTATCTCAGAAGCACTTTTAGAGACGACACGATATAACTTTAACGGTTTTCATCAGTTTCCTTTACATCTATGGTTTTCCAAACTTATGGGATCTCTGAGTACGAATGTCATTCACATGTTGCAGGTAACAACGCTATTTAAATAACATTTTTAATGAAGAATTGCATTTTTGTCAGTTTTTCTCATTTTTTGCTTTCTCCTATACATATAAACTTTCATCTTCTCATTTGTCTTTCTGTCTCTCTGCCTCCCTGCCGGCCAGCCCATCTGACTATCCGTCCATCCTTTCATCCATTTGTCAGTGAATAATACTAAAGCCTAAACCATGTATGGATTTCTTTCAAAGCGGATATTCCTAAATCGATTTGACTGAATTCGAGGGACTGCAAATTTGAAACGGATATTTTAATTTTTAGGGGCGTGCATATGATGGCTGACATTTTCAAAACTTTCTAAAAATAGCCGGATATTTTTTCTTTCAAGTATTTGCTAAGAGAAAAGTGAGAATTGTAAAATGGTCAGATTATCATTAAAATCTCTGAATTTTGAAGAACTGCAAATATTCCTTTTTTAACCTTCATTATTGAAAGTAGATATTTCTTTCTTAGTGCAATCTATTCTTCAAAATTACCTCTTATATAGGTGAAATTTTATCAAATAGTAATTTCCGCGTAATATTGTTTCAAAAGAAGACACTTTTCCTGTAAGTAAACACAATGTTATTCAAAAGATTTTTTTTTGTTAAGAATGAAATACAATGCAATGAATTTTAATATGCAACACGCACTTTCATTAACGTTTATGAAGTATCAAAAATTAAAGAATTTTTTCTTTGGAATCTCCCACTTTTTGTTTGGTGAGGTGAGTTTTACAAGAGATGGCTGAGGTTTTAATAGGATACAATAATACGAGAATGTATGTGCTGTTTTTCTGCCCGAGAGGAGGTTGAGACTGGCTTTGGCTAGTCCCACCGAGTTCATCGGGTGTTCTCCGCAGCATCGCGTCACCCACCTGGCCTTCTGCGCCCAGGAGTGGCCCTGACGACGTCAAGCATTACGTGTTCGCTTGAAGTTCACTGCGATTCTTCCCCCATGACGCTGCACCCACGTGTCGTTTTATGCGTTTTAAAATCACAGAGGGTAGTCGCAGTTGAATACATTGAGGGAAATTATGAGAATTATTACCAAGAACGGAACATAGCTATTCTACGAATGCATCAATAAACACCATTGCAACAATGCATAAAAGAATTAATGACGAACTTGCATTAAAGGGTATAGATGTATTGATAAGTATTTAAAGTAGAAAAGGGGAAGAAAGGGACAAAATGCGAAAAGAGGGATAAATTAGAAAATGGGGCCGAATGGGACAAGAGGCCAAATGGGACAGGGGGCCAAATGGGACAAGGTGAGCGTCGAGACGAGGGGACAAAATGTGCCAAGGGGATCAAATATACATGGGGACAAAATGGACAAAATGAGACAAAAAAGAGGAGGGTGACAAGGGGGACAAAATTTCAGAATAGAATTGTTGAAATACAATAGTAACCACAATAATTGTCACGGCTTCAAATGACATTACATTCATGGTAATTTCAAGTATTCTTACTTCAACATATCTGTACCAAAACGATTGTAAAAATAAATTTTGTTTACATTTATTCCGCAAAATTCTGTTTTGTGGCAACGACATATCCAAAGATTTATGAGCACTGGTAAATTCTACACTCGAGAGTCCACTAAAATATTTTTAACGGACTCTCAAGCATTTTAACGGCCGTTGCTATGAACACGCTCCTATAAGCTAACGCTAAGCGTTGTTTTTTGGATTGTTGGTTGTTAAGGAGCTAAGGGCATGAGTACCGACGTATATAACAAAAATATTTTATTGGTCACATGCGTCTTTATCCCCTGTTAACATGCAATCCTATATCTTTGTTAAGTGCACTTGTACCTTCCTGTTTGTCAAGATTGATTGATTGATTGATGTTTTCGTGTTTCCGGGCGCGTCAACTGCTTCAGTCATTAGTCCTGTTAGTGAAGTGAATGTTTTTTCTCGGGCGATGGCGGTGATCTTCCCCCGCTGGATGGCGAGATCCGGCACCGATCTACCGTCGGCTAATGGGGTTTCCCCTTAACCAGGACTCTCCCACCAGCGGGGCACCACCCCAGCCGGGACAAGCTCCAAACTCCCGACCGGTCTCCCGGAATATGTGATAGTGTGGTGCATGTTAGTGTAAGTGTGTGTGTAAGGGGAGAGGACAAGGAAGAGGAAGGACAGATCACGCGCGGTCCGTGGCCCGTTTGGTAGGGTACTGCTCCGGCATTCGCCTGGTGTTGATCGGAGAAACCACGGAAAACCACGGAAAACTACCGATCAGAGCAGCCGGCCGCTAGAATTCTCCTACAGACAGCGACTGAATTCGACCTAGCTGAAAAACTAGTGTCGAAAATCTTCCCGCGGACGAAAACTTAGGACCTCCCGGTCAGAGGCGCTGCAGTGACATCAGTTGATGCACTGAGCTACCGCTACCGGTCTGTTTGTCAAGAAATTAAGCATTCTTAACAACGGGTTTTAACATCCTTTGCAAAGTAAATAAACAACCATCAATTTCTCACAAGTCAAACGTTAAAATGTTAAAAGTTGAGTTAAAATGTTACAAGTAAAATGTTTAAAAAAATGGGGATGTACAAAACAAATCAGATTCAAACAGTTCGGAATAAAAGTAACTCATATTTGTTTTGAGGATAATTTTTTTAATTGTAAAATTATTTACAGTACAATTGTAAAAATTTATTGTAGGTAAATGAACCTCATCTTCCTGGTATTCCACGAAACGAGACTGTTCTCCGATAATCTCATTACTGACGATGTGATGATGTCGCCACAAAGTCAACGCGCCAACTTCCTCAATGAACGTCATTTCTTTAGGTATGTTTAGGTTCAGGAGTGTAATTTGCATCCATCTTTCTCGAACCATGGTATACGAATATTGTTTAAATAGTTACTTCACAAGCAACACTCCTCAATATCGTTCTAATATGCGGCAGCAACAGAATTCGTTTGCTATCGCAGTAATGTAACTTTTCACATAAATCGTGAGATTTTGTAGTGACCTAGAAAATGCTGATCATACCACGAAATGTTACAGTGTCATTACCACCTCGTCCAAATTAAAAACTCGCCTCCACATCGATTTTTAAATTTGGCCTATGTATTAACAACACTCATAACATTACAAGGTATGGTAATAGCTATAATTCATTGCAATGTTACAGGAAAGAATTTTATTTGTTTTTGTTGTTGTTGTTGTTGTTGTTGTCGTGTAGTGTACGTGTTACTCTTTGGAAAACAAAAGCAGCATTTGCTACTTCAAGCCGCTAGTTTTAAATATAATTAGAGGAGGAGATGGAAAACCCTCATATTTTCCCAAATAACGCCTGTCCTCGCCTCTACCTGGTCCGTCCTCCCCTCGCCTGCGAGCGAGCCAGCCGCCGCCCGGAGCGTGAAGGCCGCTGACGAACCAACCGGATGCAGCCGCGAAGACGTCATCGATTCCTCTCCGCAGCCCCACGTCACCGGCCGCCGCCGGCCGGCCTTCCTCTGCGCCAGAGGAGGCCATGGTGACCATGGTGACGTCGAGAATTACGTGGCGGCCAGCAGTTCAATGCGATTCCTTCACCGAGGTGATGGACCTCTGTGTCATCTTAGACCTCTTCATTGCACAGAGGGAGCGAATGTGACGTAACTCGCGCCTTCAGATGAGATAAGTTTCGGCACTTGCAGTCGAATCGAGTCACGATGATTTCCTGCGCATTAATAGTACTTATTAGAAGTCTTTAATAACAGCAACTAGGATTAGACAAAATGTGCGTTATAGCCAAAATTCAAAAGCATTTCTACAAACAGAACGAGTCTGAGACAGTTAATCCCATTGATCTGTCTCCATCTAATTATCACAACAGATCAGAATATCCAAATTATTAAAGCGAACAAACCAATAACTTCCTGATTGTGGATAGGTTTCAAATATTACCCAATCAATTCCGGGAATAGTAATTCGTTATTAGTTACACTACAACATAATTTCCGAGAATCCTTTCCCAGGATTGAAAAATAAATCCTAATAATTTCACATACTCAGGAATGAACGTATACGTGAACATTAGTCCATTACTGGTGTTGGAATACGTCCGTTACATTTTCAATAATTAAACTTTTTGTTACACTCTTGTCAATACGTTTATTTCTCTATATCGTCCTCCTTTGATTTGGCAAATTAGTTACAGATTTCTGTTTTACCGTTTTAAAATTGATACAATCTCATGAACTTATATAAAACGTTATGCCTGAGAGTACCGAAAAGAAAAATGTAGATACAAAGTGCCGCATAACTAAAATGAGTAATGAAATGTTTGGAATGCTTAAGAATAACAATTTTGCGGCAAGTAATCATTAAATTCAAAATTCAGACATTATCGTTTGGGGAGGTTAATTGAGAATCTCAAAATATGAGAAAAATAAGGCAATACACGTTCGAGATTGAGAAATACTAAGCAATAAAATTAAGACTCCATTTTTTTCTAATTCCAAACAGGCGTAGATATATGTCATTTTCATTAGTCACAGTTTATAATAGCGTTTAAAAATAATTTTTGATTGAAGTTGAAGTGCCTAAAATTGATGAGAGGCCTCTTTTGTGCATTTCTAAACAACAGGAATAAAAAATAATCGTATCAACAAATCGAAAAATCATATGAACCAATTAATTATTAACATTTAAGTTATTAATGATATTGTGTTTTTAATTAATTAATTTTATTACCTTCAATTAATGGAAGATTTAGAAAATTACGTAGACTTAATTTAGTTCCGGCTATTATAGTAATGTAAGTCATATTTTCTTATAATTCGTTTATTGCTTTAACAGTGTGTTCAATGCGATTTTTATTGTGGTGGAACGAGTGAGAATATTGAAGGGGAGAGCGAATAAAGATTTCATAGAACACTGAATACTGGTTTCGAAAGGGTAATTTTGAATACGCGGGTACAATTTCATTTCATTTCTTGCACGAAAGTAAGAGAGGATCTTGCATGTTTTTGTTGGTTTTTGGAGTAAACAGTGTCGGGAGGCTCCAAGAAATTAGTTCAATCGCCAGTCGCTGCGACCGGGTGGCGGCAGCGGCGGCGGCGCGCGCCTGATTTGGCTGTGAAAGCGGCGAGGTCGCCTGGGCTCACCGGAGCCGCCGCCGCCGTCGTCGCCGCAGCCACCGCCGCCGCCGCCGACGTCACCGCCACTCCCGCCCGGACACTTTCGTTTCTTCGACCACCGGAGACGTAATCGGGTTCCCGACGTTCTGCAATACACGGCCCACGAGCTCTGGTCGGATTCAGCTCCGCTACTACGGTCGGATGAATGTCTTTAAAGGGCTCTAAGCACGAGGAAATGCTGAGGCCCGATAATCATAATAAAAAATCGAACATGCGTTTTCAAAATTAAAATTAAAATAAACCGTAACGTTTGCAATGTAAAAATGAAAATTAATATAGTTTTAACATATTACGAACTAAATGACTACGAAACTAGTATGAACTACTGCAAAATTTTACTTCTACTTAATCGGGGAGCTTATATCCAGGGGGCTCTGCGAATATGTAGGCTGCTTGTGTATTGATTCGCTTCTGGCTGTTAGAGACATGGCACAGCCAGTTACCAAGTGGATTAACACTACCTGCTCCGATTTCCGATTTATCCATCGGGTTCGTGGCAGGTTTTCTCGGCTTTCCCTCGTTTCCCTTGCCTCTCGTTCCATCCATCATTGCACCTTTCATGAATCAAATAATGTCATTAATCATCATTATCCATCCATCAAAAACGTTCATATTCTTATCGATGGCCAGAAATTGAGACTGAGGAAGAAGAGTTTTATGTTCCTCGCCGTGAGCTTTATGTTTTTTCCCCTCCACAGGACGTTTGAACCAATCCAAAATATCTCCAAGAACCAAACAATTTATTTTCAGCGTCGGAGTGTAAAATGTCAGTATAAAGTTACCTTGAAAGTAATATGGCAAACATTAACAAGGTGAATTTACAGAGTGGATTCTTGAATCCAACGCAAATTGTTGAAATTGTTAGTTTTTATCTAGATCATATCGAATTCAGAAGGCGGACATATTCAACTTCACAATAATCTTCTTTTTGTTTCATATTCTTAACTTTCAATAACAATAAGAATGTTCCATTCTTTTTTAGTATCACTTTATTAATAAATAATATCGTAAAAATTTTCTTCAGTGTCGAAAATGATCTTCCCAAAAGCGAAAAAATGCAAAATATGATAAATTCCATAAATGTGTAATCATTTTAAAAAGTCTCGGTAATATGAAAATGTAAATCATAAAAATGAATTGAAACACAAGTGAAAGTATTTATTAATTTCTACAGTGCTTGTTAATTTCGTTTGTAATAGACAACACTCTGAATCTAGGGCTGAAATTTAGTGCTGCCGTTGAGGCAAAGGACTTTTCTTCAGAATAACCTACTGTCTGTGAAGCGGGGATATTTTTCTGCAATAAATATCCTAGGACATCTTTCATATTAATTTTGCCTAAGTCGGTTTAATTGTTTATTATTTAAACAATACACGGATAAAGTCCATGGTTAAGCGGTAGGCATTTGAGCCATTACACAAAGCTTGAAAACGACATTCCAGTCCTATCTCACAAGCTATCTGTTTCCCTTCACTGTGTAAGATCTTCGGAGGTTCCTAGAGTTTTAAGAGCTGAGGTGAGGCACTGGAACTCGGCGGATGTGGTTGAGCAGGAGGATGAGCGCGGCGGGGAGGGCTCGGGGGAGGCGGGGAAGGGGGGGGGGGAATGCTCGACGGTGGCCTCCACGGCGGCCTCGACTACGTCACCGCGGCCACGCAAAGCCCCTGGCCCCGCCCACGCCCACGCGCCCCCCCCCCGACCAGCGGCAAATGGCGCGCGGCTCGACCATTGCTAATTTATAGTGTGGTACTTCTTTGTAACAACTAGACCTCGGATTTTAGGACAAATGCCTGTTTAGTTCCTTAAGGAGGCTGTGGAAAATAATTGCGGATGTTTACGGGTCATAATAATTGCGGATCATGAAAAAATAGACCTACTGACAGCATCTAATAGAGACTAAAATAACCTAAAATGGCGATTGATGCCTATTTTAATAACCGGTCTAAAACGCGAAATTTTCAAGAATTATAATATTCTAATTACTCTTTTTTTTAAATTGTTGTAGCGAAATGCAAATACTTTCCCGAATTTTCCGAAACGCGAATATTCTCTGATCAAATAGGCAATCAACTGCGCACCGAAATCACTCGTCCAACACCCCGAATGTGAGGAGCTCTGCAAGTCAAATGAAGATGTTTCACGCTCGCCTCTGAGCAGCATGTGCTTACACAATTGCCCTCATTCCCGGTACAGCTGCGCTGTGTACAGGTCGAGAATGAAAAGTGTAAACGAATGAAAGAAATGAAAAGAATTGAAAGAATGCTTGTAGTCACTCATAAATGTAAAAATACTAGATTCTCCTAAATAATAAAAAGTGCCTCATTTAATCCTTTCGTGATCAATTTTAGATGTCAGAAACATAACTTTTCTAATATTTATTAAATGCATGGTTTAAATACTTTATACCATACTTTATACTATTTTTAATGCCTAAAATGTCACTTTTCATGCTTTTTGTACTAGGAGTAATCCATCAAAAGTGACAAAATCACACCCTCATATTAACAATTCATTATAATGAACAGATCACGATTTTATGTCTTTAACACAAAATTTAAGTTTTTGTCATTTGAAAATTTTCTTTATTATCAGTAGACCTCGTATTTTAGGACAAAGGCCTATTTAGTTCCTTGAGGAGGCTGTGGAAAATAATTGCGGAAGTTAGATAGTGCCTAATTTCATAATTTGGTTGCATAGTTTAGGTACCTAAATCATCACTTTTTGTGTCTAAAATTCCGAGGTTTAATCATAACGTCGATGATCAAGGAAAGCGACACATCTCAACAATTGGCTTATTGCAGCACGACGGTTTTTATTTTGATTTAAAATGATTAATTTTCGTCAAAAAGCAATTGAAACTCTTTGTGACGTATGGGTGAGAAGTATAAGCTCGGGCATAGTTTCTTCAAACTCAGAATTTCTTTCCTATCCTTTTACTATAAGTAGTTGAATCATGAATAAAGAAATAGGAATGTTAGCAACATTTAAAAACTAGAAATTTGCGCTCCCAAGTTATAGAAAACTTATATGCATCTGTAAACCTACTACAGGTTTAATTTTATAGTATTAAAATAGTAGTAAAATAGTAAAAAAATTAAGTAGTAAAATATCAACCTACACCCCCGGCTGTTCTCCTGCCACAACTAGCAAAAGGAGGACTCAACCAAAATACGCGTAGTAAAGCTATATTTATGTATAGAAGGAAAAT
Organism: Teleogryllus occipitalis; assembly: GCA_011170035.1. NCBI lineage: Eukaryota > Metazoa > Arthropoda > Insecta > Orthoptera > Gryllidae > Teleogryllus > Teleogryllus occipitalis. Next base: position 240,349 of record BLKR01001590.1, on the reverse strand, counting down.
CATCTCAGCATTTGCAAATGATTCAGGGAAACGATGGGAAAACGTCGAAGTTAATTATTTTTGAAATAAGATATTTCATCACGTATGCTACAAATTGTTGTACTCTAAACATCAGCGGTCTTGTCTATCTTAATGACATTTTACGAGTGAAAATGGACTGTTTCTAAAACATATTTCTTCATTTCACTAAAAAATGGCTATTTTTTAAATGAGGCACCTTTTTGTAGTCGATGTCATCGAGCATCGACGATATTTTCTTCATTTTCTTCCCAATGCTGCAAGGATGGATCAAGAGGATAGCCTCGGGAGGACGTGGCACTCCAAAGACTACGTGGCACGTGAGATTGCTGTTTTGTTTTCATTTCCGTTTTTATTACAAAAAATAATATGCTGACCCCTACATGTTAAAAATACGAGATTTTCTATAGGTAGTTTCAATGCCAATATTGTCCTAATAATCCAAATTCAGATTGCTGGATTTAAAACTAGCCTCCTCAAATACGTTGTCGGTTTATAAATGAATAAAATTAATATTTTAATCTTTCCCATTTTTATTCATGATGTAATAATGGTGGATTAAACAAGATTTTTTAAACAAAATTTGGCACGTGTGCTTTATATTGTATGCTACAAAATACCCATAGCAAATTGTTAATACTTTATCGTATCATATACAATATTTATTGTTTATTCAAAATGATGTGATTACAATAAATGAGGAAGAGAACTTCAAACTAAGCGACACAAGTCACCGGGCAAAGGGCACATAACATCGTTTTGAAAGATTATCATGGGCAAGACATGAAGCACGCTCAGTGAAGTCGCATGCTGTAAAGAATTTTTAACGATGCTCATCAGAGGGATGACTGGTTGGTAGACCGCGTCAACAATGAACCAACGTTGAGAGAGATCTTCCTGAGCTGGAAATCACACAATCGGGCGGCCTTGGCGTAAGTCACAAAGAAGTGGTGAAGCATCGCAGGGGAGGCCAGGGCTGTACAAATGACGTGAGGCCACAAGAATTTCCGTAAGTTCTTCTAAGACTTTTGCAGGAAATTCTGCAGTGCGCCTCAAGTGATATTTGAATGCGACTGGTGCATCTGCCCTGCGATCAACCGCAAACTTGAAGATCTAGAACCTCTATTTGATTTATTGCCCTAAGAAACGCAGAGAAGGTTGGTGAATGGATTAAAAAATAGCTAACATTCTTATACAAGAAGAGGTTAAAAAATGTATGGGACTACTATATAAAACTATCATGACCTAATCATTATTATGATATGAAAAGACATGTGATTTGAATTTGAAAGAATAATATTTTTTCTTTTAGATATGGAGATCAAAAATAAGGTAATTGTAAGTAGATGATCTGTTTTTTTTATTTGAATGTGATATATTTTGCATAATTTGTATCAGGAAAACCAAAATGTCATGTACCTGGATAAGGATGGAAAATAGAACTGAGACACAACAGAATGACGTCAGTCAGACTTGATAATAATTGAAGCTATAGGAAATGGGTTACTCTGGACAGCTGCGCAAATCGAATAGATATTAAATTTCCAGTCAGACTGGCTTAACCTAGCTATTGTTCTATGATGTTATTTTCAAAACTGCTTGGAATTATTTCTGTGCTTGCATTTACTTTTGATGCATTCACTGTTGAATAACAAGGTACCCGCGAGAAAAACACAGCCGAGAACAAATTAGGAATGAAGAATCTATCCTCGCATAGTATATGATTCTACAAGCACTGCAAAACGCTAAATGATTTACTCCCAGTCAGCAGTGGCAATAAATAGTGGGCATAAAAGAAGCGCATTCACAAGAGAAAAGTCGGTGACAAAGCAGCGGCCGTTGACACAAGGCACAGGGACGGAGGCGGCGGTGGAGCGGAGGCGACGACGCTGCACATCCGCCAGCCCTCCGGCGCCCACCATTATAACTAGAAATATACGTTGCATTCTAAGCACGTTGAACGCCATCCTCCCGCTATCCACCCTTCACCCACCCGCCGCCCACCCGCCGTCCACCCGCCGTCCACCCGCCGTCCACCCGCCGTCCACCCGCCGTCCACCCGCCGTCCACCCGCCGTCCACCTTCCAGGCACCCGCCATCAACCCGCCATCCACCCGCCATCCACCCATCCACCCACCAGTCACCTGCCATCCACCCGTCATCCACCACCCGCCCGACCACCTGTCAGTATTCGATAGGCGGTGCAACTCTTATTTCAACTAAGCTTGTTAGGACTCCTTCACACACTGCCACTGAGAAGCGCTTGGGCTGAGATGCAATTGTACAAATGGAGGTATTCATTTGTGCAGCTCAAGTACGCTGCTGTGAGGTACCCGTAGAAGTGATTTTGAGATGAAATAATTATTAAAGGCGAATTAACATTCGCAAATACCAACGGTCAAATTGGAACTCCAGTTCACGGTCCTTTGAACTTAAGTGACTTCGACGACCCTGGTCGACCCATAGTGTTATTCACGGCTAAAAGCGTAATCACTCCTTTCCGCAGAACCTCCACATCATTGATGCTTTTCGTCCAGTTACCCATGGAAAATTGGACCCATCTCATCCTACTAGAACAACCTCTAGTCATCATCCCTCGGGGTCCGCCAAGCCGTTCGCCCGGCCCTGACCGCCGGCCGCAGTGCAGCGCCGAGAGCGACAATGAGCACCGCGCGGCAACCCCGCGCCGAGCGCAGGTCGAGCACGCGACGCCCGCCGCCCGCCGCCTGCCGCCTGCCGCCCGCCGCCTGCCGCTCGCCGTCTACCGGCCGCCACCCACCCGCAGCCGCCCACCTCCGTCGCCCATCGCTCATCGCCCGCCGCCCGCCGCCCGCCGCCCGCCGCCCGCCGCCCACCGCCCGCCGCCCGCCCCCTGCCGCCTCACGCCCAACCGCCGCCGCCCAGTCACCAGACGCCCACTCGCTGCCACCCACTCGTCCGCCGCGGGTGACTCAGCGGGTTCCGTCCCCCGCTCCCCGTTCACCGCGCTGCCCCGCCTAGAGCGCCGCGCCCGCACGCGACTTGCAACTCGCAGCCCCGCCAATCCGCGCGGCGCCTGCAGCAAGTCGCGCCTCCGAACCTACGCTGCTCGCGCTTACCATCGAGAGCGGAGCCTGGACGCAGGGGCCACTGCTCTCCGTCAGATTTGGAGGCGGATTTCTTCTCCCTTTTCTTCATCTTCATCTTCTTCACCTTCTACTTCACCATCTTCGTCTGTATTTCATCTTCTTCAACATCATCTACTTCTTCATTTACGTCATCTTACTTCTTTCTCAACTTTTCAATTTTGTTCAACCGGCAACTACAATGATCCCTTTCTTATCAAAATTGGCCAATATAGGATCCCCGTAAAGTAAATCGATTTCAATTTGTCTCATTGCTAGGATCTTTGTTGCTTTCGATTATTTAATTCTTTTACCTTGTTCTTTTATGCGTTCTCTATTTTTTCTTCAGACTGCGATCTTTCTTCTCTCCAAAAATCTCCTAAAATGCACAGGTATTCCAATATTACAATGAAATAGCAGATTGATATATTTTCTTTTCCCAAATAGGTCATTTAGACCGAAACAGTCAATATACTATCTTTTTTTAACTCATTTTTTAGGTCTTGCAGTCCAAATCAGGCTTTGTAAAATTACGTACTTGTTGGAACATAAAACTTAACATTTTGCTAATATCAACATAAGACGAGATTACATATTGTGATCTGTTTCAGAAAGTGCATCTTCTAGCAGGACAGTCAAGAGACATCTGAGTTGTGTCGTGAACCTAGGTCGGTTGCGATACTTTTGAACCTTATACTATCGATAATTTTGTTTTGATTTTCCCAAAATCGGTATCGATACTGTTGAACTGATATCAAGTGGGATCGCTATCACAAATGCAGATGCAGAATCCAAATGAATATTTAGGTATGTAGTACGGAGAGTAAGTGACTGACGTGTGAATGAAATATTGAACGAGGCGAAGATAGGAGCCGACTCCTGCATTTTGAAATGTGTACATTAAAGTCACTTTCGTGGCAGTTACATTCATTATTTCTTAAAACACCGTGCGCGAAACACGGTTACTCATCCTTGCTTTTCGGGTGCGAAATAGCTATTTTTTTTAATTTAACTATTTCTGTTCGAAACATTACGAAGCGTGCGCGAAATACTGCGAAGTTTGTTAAATGCGCGTTTCGCGCAAGCCGCCTTAAAAATAGTATACGCAACCGTCATGATTCGAGCAGTTGTTACATAATATACTATTTTGGTACGTATTCAGGGAGACTTACACTATTTATATACTCGTAGGATCATTTTCAAAATGCGAAGCGGTTCATTCATGTCGCCCCAGTGTTTTGGTTACTTTGCATTGCCCGATTTTCTTTTTAAGTTCTGTTACATTAATTCGTAACAACGTTCTATTACAGACACCGATTAGCGTCAAACGTATAGTGAAGTAATCCTCTTTTAATATAGACAGTCATCATCAGTCTTAGCTAGTCATTGCCTTTGGCCAGGAGCTCGGAGACGTTGGATCCCCAGGGTTCCCGGACGGTCACCCATCCAATAACCCGTATTGACTTTAATTCCTTAATTTCCGTGTCTTTACGGAGCGTAGTTATGCAATTCGGTTAATGACAGCGCCATGGTTTTATATGACTATTTCATATAAACTTGACCATGACTTCTTTGCTGTACGCGTACGACAAAGAAAACATTGCCGTCGCGTGCCGCAAAGTAACACTTGGCAATCAATAAACAATTTATATATATATATATATATATATATATATATATATATATATATATATATAGTTAATGCCTTATTTTACGTGGCGAGACTCGGGCCATCAGGCCCGCTCTTCCGTCTAACCACGCAAATTTCGCTAAGCTCCTTTCACCACCTAGCGGAGAAAGGAGGTATTATCTTGGGCGAAGAAACAGGCGGATCTCAATTTTGCTCAGAGGCTTTTTTTAGGCTTGAGGATCTTTTACATGCAGTAAATCTCCTACGTGGGACAGCCGGCTTTACTTCCCCTCCGAAGGAAGGCGTACGAAGGATTTTTTCGCCCTTAAAAATCCACGGCTTCGATCGGGTTTGAACCCGCAAACTCGGGTACAACAGTCCGTTATACCACCGAATATATATATATATATATATATATATATATATATATATATATATATATATATATATATTCCTCTATTCAAATATATATACCGAATTATATATATATTATTATTATAATTAATATTATTTAATAAATAAAATATTATATATTATATATATGAATATATATATATATATATATATATATATATATATATATATATATATATATATATATATATTCACATCAAGTGTCACCGTATATCTACGTACGATAACGGCTCACAAGTAAGTGGGGAGGTGGTGGCGACAGAGCTTCCGTGCACTCTCACGCTCTCGAGCGCGTCCGTCGCCTCCGCCGCCTCCTCCGCCCCCGCCGGTCTCCCACGGGCCTCCAACTCAACCACTTCATCCTCCCGGCCGCGGATACCGCGATAAACATTACGAAACGGAAGAAGAATGGCGTTGAAGACAGCGCGGAAGCAGCGGTGAACTATTTGCTTCCGGCAGCTTCGATCGAGGAGGTAGCATGGACTACAAGTCTTTGACCACATCACACTGAAAGAATTGTACAATGGACTAAACATCTTCAGTAAGCGATCATATAGTCAATGCAATTATTCGTATGGTAAGATTCACTAAACATGATCTGTCTCGTTTAATAAATCAGACAATTGAAAATCGTAAGTGAATGAACAAATCGGATTGTCACGGGTACTATACTTGTTTCGTAGATCTACGTTTCATGACGTATCACGGACTAAACTCCCTTCTAAGGGCGCGTTGTCACCAATCTGACCAATTCAAATGGTTATAAAGCCCATATGAACTGTAAGACATCACTATCTAGTATTATACGTTATATAAACGGCGTGTTCAGTATTTTATTTTAAATAATTTTATGTTACATTCAACACTAATGATAGAAATACCGTCGGTAGCCAAAAGTCGGCATTCAGTGGTCGTAGCTGTTCTGCTTGGCTAGGATCTGTCAGGGTCCTTAACCGAAGTTAAGGAAGTAGGAGCCCACGAGGCCGTTTGATGGACGACCGCTCAGGAACCCCAGTTGCTATCTGCCTGAACGGATAGAAACTTCACGCTTATTAGGGATTACTCAGCAGCGTTTAGTTATTAAAAGCAACTATTTATTTAGTTATTTTCACTGCAATATGTTTAGTAAATATTACTCGATGTATTAGTCAACGAAACTATTAGTTGACTTATCTCCACTAGATGCCATTCGTCAAGTGGTACGACCTGTATAGTGAACATTACTATACGTGCATTTCTGAGTTTAACTATACAGCAGTTTCGTGTACGTGACTAAACACGTTGTTCTTCCAAAATATACTATATATGGTATAGTTCAATCTACTACGTGATTAATTGTACGAACTAAACATTTCTTTCCGTGTACCACCTCGATTTTTGTTGCCACTTTAATTACTCTAGATTTGTAATGTAATAGATTCCTATGACTTAGTTAAGATTTGGAGAATAGCGTTGAAATGTTTTTTTCATTGAATACCCACATTTGTTGCGAAGAGAATTTTGTGAGAGCAGTTATGAGTAACAAATGTACTGTCATGAGGGTACTAGAACATACGTTTTAGGCGTAATTAAGAGTGGTGGTGTAATTGATAGTGAAATTTGTTAATCGAATCTAAAATATATCTAATGGGTACCCTTTATGAAATCCCTTTACAGAATAAATTACTATTTGATATAAACTCTATGACAAGCTATTCTGCACTACGAACAAAATTGCAATACCGATACCATAGCTGTTGTATCTTCGATATACAAACAACTTTTTTTTTATTTTAAATTTCTTCTATAAGGACGTCAGACATCAAAAAAACAAATACTGTCGAGTTAACATAAAAAGGGACCACCAATTAAATTAAGTATTATCTATAAAAGTTCATGTTATACGTAAATGTTGTGTAATTACTCTAAACATTTTTATTAATTGATTGAAAAAATGTTTTAATATAATTAACATATATGATTATATTATATGATTTTTTTCTGTACAAGGAAACAATACTATATTCATGCATTGCAAGTGTATAATAACACGCTTTTAAATATTAAGTTACATAGTCCATATATAATTCATTTCCCAATTTTGACATTTTTGGAGTGCGAAGGTGGGTGACTGGGAGTTGGCCGTCTTTACGCTTCTGGGAGTTCGCTGTGTTCCGCGCATTGGAGTCTCCAACTCTCAGCCGCACAGCACAACGCTCATTGACGAGCTGGGTATCGCCCACTCGCGCTCTTTTTCACCTAAATTAAATCGAAATCGAACTTAAATGTATTATACGAATTGGGTCTCCACCGGGTGCTATATCATATGAATCACTAGCTGCATAGCAACCAGTCCCCATTTCCCAATTTTACCGAAGACAAAATCCACATAAAACAAGTTTTTACAAAATTTCTGCTTGCAACGTTTATGTTATCTAATTATAAATATACTTATTTAATCCTATGAATAATTTTTTTTTATAATTGAAGGTTAAAGAAAGGGGATTTATTTTTGGATTCGGACATGTTTCCTTTTTACAGAATTTCCGGAAGAACAAAATGATTTCTTGGGTTAAATTACTTATCGTAAAAAATATGATTCTATCTTCTTCTTATCTTCTAAAAATATGATAAAAATTATTCTATTTTAATAAACATTCTTTGTTAAACATTTTAAAATCTCATTTTACATTTTGAATTGTCTAAATGCTCAGTAATCTTCATCGTCATGAGAAGTCATTGTTATAGGCCATAATGTGATTAAATGCCAAAACTGCATCTTATCCTCGTGGATGTAGACCAATGTTTTCTTGATGTCATCCATTTCTTTCTATTTATAGGCCGCACAGATGTATAGACTTTCTTTGAAGGCAGATCTAAAGGTTTCACTGAATTTCTCAGCCTAAAAGTGTCCAACATCAAACCACCAATAAGTAAGTTGCACTGAACACTATGCGGTGTTTCAGTTGAGATCAATTCACGGTATTTTTAAAGAATGAAAGATCGTTTTTGGTGGCTCGGAACACCTTAACCATAGGAATCATCGCTTAGGTAGGTTTTCTTGTAAAATGTGTACCATCATGATTTGTAATCGACGAAATCATTCGCCTTCATCTGAACAATGGAAAACGTTTTTTGAAAAATGTTTTATAAGGTTTACTTCATTCACAGTGTAATATCTTTCTTCCTTTCTCAGCTTCCTCCTCATTATTTCGAAATCCCTATCATGCGGCAAGAACGAGTGACCTCTAACTGCAAAACAATCAATAATGTTATTGAATATTATTGCACAAGGGGATCATGTCAAGCACTAGTTCCCTAATGCAGTAAACGGATTATTGAAGGTGTTGCTAAGCCTGTGCTATATTGCGGCCAAGTTTTATTTTTGCATTAAATGATGCATTGATTCGCTCATAACCCTCCCCGCCAATAAAAAATCTGAAATGTTGGACTAGTTGTCTTTCTGCAGTTAGCGATTCTTATGTAGTTTCAAGTTCCCTGCTGAAGCTTCGTAGACAGGAAATTCCTTGGTTCCAGTTTCGACAGCCAATTTTGGATTCCAACGAAGAAATGATTTTAATTATAAGAATTACACTTCGAAATCGCATAAAAATATAAAACAACATAGTTGCATAAAAATATTGTTTATAAACATAGTTAATTTTTTGCTGATATAGGTTCGGTTGTTGGATCAGCGATAGTCGTGTTTCTTCATCCTCCGGCTGAGGCAGTGGATTGAGACTGAAAAGTACGCGTTTTGGACGTTTTCTAATCCTTATTCAATTAAGGGTTTTGGTTGGTTGTTGGGGTGTGTGTGTTGTGGTTTCGTAATGTGTTTTTGCCATTTTTCATCAACTTCAAACACTAGCTGCGTGAGAGACGATGCCACATTTCTGTCGCCATATGAGGCGGCGTGAGGTATTGTCGCAGAAACTTGTAGGACAAAAACCTTCCACCACGCATGCGCTTAAACTTTTAATGCCAACTGTACTTTCTTCACAACCATTGGCTGTCGCCGGGTATCTAGATATTCCCCTCCGTCTTTTCACGTGGTGTCGCCACACGTGCTGTATCGGAGACAGTTTATGCTCTTGGAGTACGATTGTGCCACACGCTTAGGACGTGACATTAGTTGACCGTTACATAGCTCTAATTGTTCTTGCATCCGACCACCCACTCGCTAACTCGTCGACGGGCTGTCGGGGGAGAGCTGTGTTGGAAGGAGTCGCTTCCCAAGGACTCGCGAGAGGAGCTCCACACAAAAGGGGTTCTTACTATGCGGTACATTTATACAAACTATGCACGCACCATAGAATCCTAGGACCGGTCACAGCACGTCATCAAGACTTACAGCAGTTTTCCTGAAGGGGCGACAGGGGCCGGAATTGGCCGGGAGCAACGAGAAAGGACCAAAGACCCCGTTGCCTCATAGAACCAAAAACACCATAAGGGAGGTTCTAGAGCGGATGGCCCGGGACCCACCCAGGGGACGGGATGTGCCGGCCGTTGCGGGGCGGGGCGGGGCGAGAGGGGCCGGGAGTGGCCGGGAGGAGCGAGGAAGGGCCAAAAGTAGCCGCGTGGAACCAAAAAGAACAGGAGGGACGGTAGAGCACGAGAGGTTCGGGAGGGAGCTATGGCGCGGTGGCCAACCAGGGGGGCGGGAAGTGGCGGGCACTGCGGGGGTGGGGCGTGACCCAGTGACTGCGGCGAAGGCCGGAAGCGGCGTCTGCGGCGGCGGAAGCTGCAGCGGCGCACGCGCGCGTTTTACGGCGCCAACGGGGAACCGCTGCACCTTACGGCCCCCGCGCTTCCGCGGGCCCCGTTGGCGCCTGCGCCGGCCGGAGGCGAGCGGGACACCTGTCGAACTCTTCCGGGTTCACAGGAGAACCACGAGAATCCCGGAGGGGGCGGTCGATTGTTGGATGGGCGTTACCGGAGGCGACGAGCGGGATTTTTAGTTCTGTTATTTACCGCTGTGTTTTGGTGGAAATTAATTATATTTATTGCTATCAATACCCGACTTCGCCGTTGAGATCAGTGAATTGAATAAAAATCTAATTGTTCAAACCGATAGGTATTGGATCCCGAATGTTAATGGCTATCGATTCTTGCGATCAATATTTCAAAATTATTTCATTTAACTGTGTTCCGGACATTTTGTTGTTATTTACAGTGAGATCTGCTCAAACGGCCACATCATTTAAGTAGTCTCCTGAACAACGGCTTTTTTTAACCAATTGATTTTTTTTAGCAGACACCTGCTCACATTCCCTCTTTTCATCAGCTGTGTGACTGTGCGATGACTGGCCAGTCACATTTTTTAGATTGACTTTTATTAAACTGTCTTGTCAAGCGATTTTGAACTGTATTATAACAAGAAGTGAAGAAGTGACGGACTTTACTATTGATTTAATATCTTCTTACGACGGTCCGCATTATCTTATTCTTTCAAATAATGGCTTCCAAAGTCGCCCATCTCACAGAGGGATTAGTTTCAGTTTTAGGTAGTTCAACAGATGATTTTAATAAATATTTACTATGGTTTGGTAACTCCTGCTCGGCCCTGCTGTGAAGTTTTTACAGGATATGAATTGCGTTTTCAAGTGTAGTTTGCTTGTTTGATTCGGCGAGGACGTAAAGTCAGTTTCTTGACCAACAGAATGAGTGACAAGTGAAGGGTGTGATTTGATATTGGCCGAGAGGGGGCAAATGATCCTAAATGCTCTGTCTATTTTTCGTTTATGGTAACTGAAAGTGTTTAATAGAACATTCATTTCATAGCACTTAGGACACTTCCAGTAACCCCATAATCTTGATTAAGTGACCACCTCCATTAACGGACAATTTTTGCCGAAACTATTGGTGACCGCTTAAGTCTGTTTTCACTTCGTATTCAAATCTGGGCACTCGTTCGCTAGGTATAGCTGGAAACATGTGTATGTTCAGTACTCGTTATGAAGATGTTCCTCCGAACCAGATGATCCCTGGATAGAACTCTACTGAGTATTCCCGCATGTCCATAAACCCTCAAAGCGATAAGATGACATTAATGATATGATGAAGTCATAAGATGACATAAAGGTGGACCATGGTCTAATGTCTAAAAAGCATTAAAATCGGTTCAGCCGTCAAACATCGTGATATTCAAATATTACATTGTTACGTAAAAGACAAGTTACACGTAACAGCAAAAGTTGTTAATTATTGGGAGATATTTCAAAAATTCTTATGAAAAAATAGATAATTAAATTAGTTCAAAGAATTGGTCGCCCCGACCGGGATTCGAACCCGGGCCTCCTGGTTTACGCCCAGCTGCTCTAACCCCTAAGCTACCGAGACTACCAACCCTTTGAACAGTTTTTCACGAGCGCGATTATCGCTCTTTGTATGTATATATAATTGTCACCTTGCCCGTCACCAACCGTGCATCCAACAAGGTGACGGGCAAGGTGACAATTATAGAAAAAATAGATTAAATAAAAATAATAAAAAGGAATAATATCTACTTATAAGATAGTTTTCAGAAGTCACAGCCATCAGAAACAGATCAATGATTTGGACTTTTTTGGGAACGTGAATAGTATTACCGACATGATTATAAAATTGAAGTGTCCTATTTCTTAGTTTATGCAATCATTTATAAAATGCTCATTCACTGACCTAAGTTTTGTGTCAACTGAAAATTAATAGGAAACTAGGAAATCTACTTTGGTAAATGCAGGATTCCCAGTTACATCGACATCGGCAGCGTGCGTAACACGTGCCTCAAACCTTTATTTAATATTGTAATGTACCCCAGATTTATCTGAAAATTAGTTTAAACATTAATAAACCGTATACTGTAAGTTATGCATAGCCATCTGCGATTTTCAGTTTTATTTATTGTATTTTAATATCTATAAATATACTTTAACGATAAATACTTGAAAGATAGAAAATAAAAATAAAATAAAATACACAGACAAAAATTAAATAAAATAAAAAAATTGAAATCGCGTGATGAACACATGAAAAACTAGACATTTTCGTTCTCGATTGCTAGAAAACGTATTTGCTAAAAAATGTATCTGTAAACGAACTGCGAATTCGATATTTTTGCACTGCTAACCAAATAATAACACACCCACGGTTCTACTCCGACAAACAAAAGGAAAGCTCAACAAAACGTGCGAATAGTGAAGCTACATTTACGTCCAGAAGCAAAATAAGGGGCCATCTAAGCATTTGCTCGATGGATCAGAGAAACTGGACTTCGAGAATTCAAAGAGACGAAAATTCTCACATGCTCACTATGGAAAGTGACAGTGCCGTACCAATATTACGTTGTGGGAAAACTTCAAGACGGATTACTTTTCAGACAGGTCTCGTATACAGTATCATCTTATAATTATTCTTTTCCACTTCTTTGAGAAAGGATTATGTAAGAAATGCGTGATGCGCTGAATATAAAATTTCAATTCTTATTCGTCTCTGTATCGTGTTAATAGATTTCCACATCTTCTCTCGAACATTTGCCTCTAAGTGTCCCTGATCTATTTCGGATCCTGTCGTGTCGAGGTGGATACTCAATTTCCACTTTAAATTATCATTCTTATGGAAGCTGTAAGTTTAATTTTTATTGAGAAAGTTTTAAAATTCTATATCTGGCCTATAGATACTTCTGAACATTGGGAAAACAAATTGCTATGACGTTTATCCTGAATTGATGTAGTAGTTCTGAGAAAGGAATAAATGGTCTTTGGGAAAGATCTTTCATGCTTTTTAAATTTAAAAGATCTCCGATACCGTCAAAAAATAAACGATTGAAATTTTATGATCCTATCCTCAAACTCGAAACTTGAAGGAATTGTATAGAATAGATCTACAATTAGAAAATCACTGATTTCTAGAAACAGATAACTAGAACAAACAAGATGGGAACGCAAACGATATCACTGTAAATTGATGTATGCGAATTTGAATGTCAATGTATTGCATGTGGTACGATCTAGAATTGTTTCGTTTCTTTTGTGTATATTGTTCCCCTTGCTGCCAATACCAATGCCAATGCCCCATTTACCAATAGCCTGTTATATCACTCGCTCATTTGTGTTGAATATTTAGTAGGCCTATATTAACCTTTATATTTGAAACTTATTGTTACCATGGGAGACGGGAGAAGTTTCCTTTAGGTCAAAGCCGTAAACGAAAAAAGATTGAAAATTCCTGGTATAGGAGAATCAGATGTATTTACGTTTTTATTATCTAAAATGCATGTCTATATCGAACGATTGCCAATTAAACGAGCAAACATACAAACAGTTTCAAATATAGGAATATAAATTGTTTTTGATGTGTCTGATTACATTTCCGTTCGAGAGATTTTGATCATTCTGTCAATTTATTTTAGTTTTTAGTAGTTGATGTCAAGGTCCTATAGATGTTTTCTTCTATTTTACTAACAATTAGTCTGTTGGGAATTGTGGATTATTCTTTGACTGTTCTTTATCGAGCCGTTCTTATGAGAAACGCTTTCTCGTGAAATTAAATGTTTGACGTTGCAAAATTAGCTCTGGCTGATTTTTCTGCAATTATTTTCAGGGATATCATTTTTCTCATTTTTGAGACGTTTGAAAAAGCATTGACCAATATCTGCAATTGAATAAGTTTTGGCATTTATTCCTAGCATAAATAAAGTTTGAGATAGCGTATGTAGTTGTTAGTCCAGAAAAGAGGCTTTGTAAACCGGAATGTTTTCTGCTCGATTCCCGACATTGGGGTATTTTCCACATCTACAGCACCTTAGGAAGGCGCCACGAACCGTCGAGGTTCTTCGTTCCCCATATTATTCTCACTCCCTTCGTATGACGTGCAGATATCGTATTCCCATATGGTCCATTCTCAGGGCTGAGAAGACTCCGGGAGAACTTCCAGTTTGCGGATGTCCCAAGAAGTTTCGAACTGGGCTGTAGCGCCACCGAAAAAATCCTATTGTGAGAAGTGCAGGAAAAGAACAGGTCTCATTCTCCCCGTGGATTCTCTCGGAGCGAACTTCCACGTGAGCTGTGGATCGATTGCAACGACTGCATATTGCACATCGAAGCGGTCCCGGACCTCCACCTCCTACGTCCTCCGGGGCGACGTCCGGGAGAGGGCGGCAGGGGGGTAGGGGGCGGGCGACGTTGCCGCTTCGCGCCCAACGCCCCTCTCCCGTTCCCCCCCGGCCCGTCCGCCGCCCTTCCACTCACCCACCCGCGCCCGCCGCCGTCGCGCCAGCCCAGCCCCAGCCCAGCCGTGGAAAAAGGTAGGCGCCGAGGCCGCCCGGCGGCGGCTGTGCGGCCCCCTCCACCTGATCCCCCTCTCCTTCCCCTCCCCGCCCCGACCGCGACCCCCGTGCCGCTCCACGGCACTCGACGGCGGAGGCGGCGGCAGTGGCGGCGTTCACTTTTCCGCTGTACGGCTGGCGCTGGCGGCTGGCGGCGTACAGGCGCGCAGTCGTTCCCTCGCTCACTTGCAAGATGGCCGCCGCGGTGGAGTGAGCCGCCTGCCGTTCGCGCCTTCCGCCTTGCGCTTCGACCACCGACCGCCGCGACCGCCCGCGACCACAGTGTGCGAGTGCGTGCGAGTGCCTTCGGCTTCCCCTGGCAGACGCGCGGCGACGGTGAGGCAGTAGCAGCCCGCCCGAGACGTCCCAGTAAGTAGTGAAAGTGCTCCGGCCGGGTGTGCGGCCGTGCTGCGGTCGTCGCAACAGCTGTCCGGCCGGGCGGTGTCTTCCGCGGTGGCCGCGGTGACGCTGGCGGTTGGCCGTGCGGCTGGATGCCTTTGTGCCGTGGCGCCGAGGAGCCTGAGGGCCGTGGACCGACGGACCGCGGTGCGCGATGGAGCTCTCGGAGAAAGCGAGTTGTGACTGTCGAGCGTTCGCTTTCGGTAGCGAGGGCCCGCCTTCCCGCTCGCGTTGTCTCGGGAGCAATTCCAGGCTATAAACGCGTTACATCTCACACACGCGAAACACGTTCGTTTCACTCTTTTGGAATAGTGGTTTCTCTTCTCGTGATTCTATTCACGCCCTTGACATCAAAAGCTTTTTAAATCCATTTGCATACGTATCTCGTTCTCCCCTCGCTCCCTGTTCTGGCATGGCCGTTAATAAATCTCTCGGACCGGATTCTCGATTGCCTTCTTAAACCTTCCCCACACGCTAAAACCAAATATATAGACTCTCTGACGACAATCGCAAAATCTTCAAAACTGTTTTTCTGCCCTATATGAAGTCTCAACGTCAACATGACTTGATATCTGTATCTTTTTTTTATTACAGACGTGTTGTTTTACGGCAATTTTATTCATGGTTATTTTTATCTTGGTAGGGGTTCTATAGTCCAATATTACATAAAGATTGCAAGTTACGAAAATGAATTAAATTAAATTATTAGAAATGTCTTCTGTGTAGAAGATATGAAAATGTTAATTAGTCGTAAATGAAAAAAAATTATAATCTAATACTATGCGTAAGAGGAACGTAAATGCTATGCCATCTGGTCAGAGACCGGTTGGTTTCGGTTTATGTCACGTCCACACTTCGAGAAAAGTTGCGCAATTTGTTTCAAGTGTTCCATGGGATGCGATAGACGGGGTTTATGAAGAGCTGCAGAACACCGTGTTTGCTTATAGTCACTCGCATAGACATCGCGGAAAAATGTCTACAGCACGAATCGTGCGATTTCGACCAAGTATGGTCTGGCCAACCGAATGTCAGGCTTTCAGGCGCCTCTTTGAGAAGGCTACAGAGCGGATGGACAGGCTGGCCTGCGGCCAAGAGGCGCTGAGTGTTGCGAGATCACCCACCCGTGGAGTCTCGAGGCTGCGCCATCGGGCAGGGGCGGGGCGGGGGGGGGGGGCAGTGGGGATGGACGAGGCGGGAGTGTGGAGGCGAGAGTAACGGTGCCTGCGAGTTTCAGGAGCTCTGCAACACCGACGCAAGACGAGACGGGCACCTGTCTATTTCATTGCCATTATTTTTCATTGCTTTGGATTTTCGTTCACTACAGTGAAAAATGCATGTAGTGTGAGAGAACAGAAAATACCATAATTACCATTGTGGGATAATGCAAATGATTGAAACATTTGTTTTATGACTCATTGGAAGACAGTATAATCATTTTGCTTAATTTTATGGGATTGTCTTTATGTTCAGTATGTTACGACTTCGCAACATACACATTAATCCTCCTTCTTAATTTTTTTCGGAGGGGTTATTTTTTGTTGCAAATGTTAAAACTGCTAAGATCTTAGTGGTGGTACTGCAATGAATGAAATTTTCGATCTTCTTGCGTCATTGTTCACAGCCACGAATCAGGTACTAAGAATGTGGCGTACAAATAAAATAATGATACTTCTTGTTGTCCTTCAGAAATTTTGTTATAAAATTGTTACTTGTTTTTTTACTTTTCTTAAGTGTCATCTAACACTCCTGTTTGTGTAATCTTCGTAAATCCCATGAAAATCTTTTGAACTCCCAACTCAGATATAACAGAAATAAATGAACTTTGTTGTTTAGTACCGACTAAATAAATACCCAGGATTGTGCGATCAGTTCAATATGAAAGGCACATTGTGAGGCAGGGCAATTTAGTACACTTTTTCAACATATATATAAAAATAGACCAGAATTCATGATTTTGTTTTCTCTTTTTATTCTTTTTTCTCTGTTTAAAAAAATGTTTTAAAATGGACAGAAAAAATGATTAAATATGGACAAAGGTGAAATTAATTTATGTAGAGTATCTCGATTGTAACAGGACGTTTTGCACCAAATAACAAATGAAATAAAACAACGAAATAACTTTCAAATTGGTGTTTTTTTGCCTCCAGTCTAGCAACGCCGTCTCGAAAAGTTCGCTGCTCTTCGCAGTATAGGAAGGCATTGATTTAGTTTGTTTTGATTTATTTTGTCAAAGAACGGCAAAACTGTATGTGACGTATGCGAGAGAAGTACTATCTACGCACGTTTTCTTGAGCTCTATAAAAAAATGAACAAAAAGTAAAAATAATATTTAAGAAAAATAAAAAGTGCGATATTAACAACATTTGAAAACTAGGTATTTTTGCTCCCGAGTTATAGAAAACTTATTTGCATCGGTAAACGAACAGCAGATTTGATGTTTTTGTTTTGCTAACAAAATAGTAACACACCCCCTCACTACCTACTCCTCCTACCACTGCAAGCAAAAGAAGAGCTCAACTAAACGTGCACGCCGTCAAGCTACATTTATGTCCAGAAGCAAAAACGGGGCCATCTCGGCATTCGCTAATACGAAACTGAAAAAAAAACCTGATCGGGATAGGGCTCGAGATGGGGACCTGCAATTATGCTTCCTCTACTGTTCTCGCGAATACATATTTCGAACCGAATTTGTGAGCTAAAGCATTCGTTGCGCCCCACCGGCCGTTCCAACCTGAATTGTTCGCGACCTTTATGAGCTAATTGTGATAGTCAGTCGTCCGTGCAAAATGATACTCAAGGACTCTTCTGGTTGCGTATGTAGTATCTTTCATCTTTCGACCAGATGATTGATGAGTCCACCGTGTTTTTCAGTTCGCCATGTTAACAATTTTTCATTACTTCTTTATAGGCTCATTATGATAGTTAGTCGTCGCTGCAAATTGCTTGCCAAGGACCCTACTGGTTGCGCATGCGAGATCTCAACCATTGACAAGCAATGGGCGGATGAGCCTCCTTCGTCTTTCAGTCCGCCATATTGAAAACATTCCCTTGCACAAACATATATTGCTTACTGCCCTGTCCTCGCTTTCTTTCTTTCTCTTTTCTCCAAGCACAATCACTCATTCTTGCTTCTCATTGTTAAATGATGATTTCCGTTCATATTTTAGTTTCAAGAGTATAACAGGAAGTCTACTCTTTATAATAACCTACTTCTAAAATTTTAAAACAAACATATTAACAAGTTTACATATTAACATACAAACATACATTTCTAAGTGAAGTTAATTTTTCTCTGCTGCATACATAATTGATATGGAGATCTTGAAATTATTAGTTCTTGTTTTTTGTGAAAACGTTTCTAATTTTTATTAATTGTTTTTACATTTTAATATCAAGAATTGTTATTTTTTTAAGTCAATCGCAATGATTGTAGTTTTCATACTTACTTCTTCCTAAAGACATTCCTAGGGAGGTTCTAGGAACCTAAGGCGTCTGGGAACCGATAAAGATACCGTTCTCCGTGCCTAGTTCATCAAGCAATCTGTAGGGAGTTTTCGGTATGACGCCGGTTGCCGAGTGATCAGTCGGAATAGTTATCACTTCCTAAACACATAAATGTTCTTTCATAGTGTAAGCAAGCTCTCGGTATTGGAAGATTGTAGCTCAAAGCTGTTAAACGCCAAATATGCTGCTTATTTTTATTAATAAAATATGATTTAATTAAATATTATCAAGGATAATTGCATTAGTACCAAAGTAAATATATAAGTAATACCATGAAATATTTTACATGGCCTTGCAGTTGAGCGAGAAAACATTAATAATATTGATTTTTTCAGTCAAGAGTGGGTAGTACCTTTGCTGCTTAACACTTGAGAATTTCAGTCTTGATTTGATGATGGTGTATCTCTTAGATCTTGTATGTTGGCATAATGTTGCTGGGATTGACGAAAGCAAAACTATTGTTTCTTGGCAAATTTATTTTTAATAATTATTGCTCGTTTTTTGTTTCTTTCTTCCTTCGTTCTGTGCTACTAGGGAGCGTGATTGAACTCTAGCTAAAATACGAGATTTAGCAAACGGTTACTTTTTTTTCAGGATTTCTCCATCCTCTCATTGTGCTTTTCCCACGCTCTGCTGTTCATGTTCAATAGAACATCTCTTGGAATTTGTGTTTGTCAATGAGAGCTATGAATTTAGATATATTTTGTATTTTTTCATTCAGATGATAGAATCGTTTGAGTTCGTCCTTCATAAGTTATTCTTAACCGTAGAATTTCAATCGACATTTGCAGATAACGAAAGAGATATTTTATGAAAGGAGATAGAGCTCTTGCGATACTCTTTTCTTCTGTATTTTATCTATGCATACCAGGCAATGTTTTCTTAATGTCCTGTATTATTGAATGAGCACCGCGAATCGATGTCGTGTGACAGTTTTTATTAGGCAACCCGCGTGACGTTCATGCGTCATGTGCTTTGGAATGCAGTTACCCTGCAATAGTGGTTCATTAATGTTAGCGGGGACGCCGAGAGAAAGAAGAAGGGGGGAGGAAGAGGAGAAGGAAGGGCAAGAGGAGGAGAAGGAAGGGCAAGAGGAGGAGAAAGAAGGGCAAGAGGAGGAGAAAGAAGGGCGAGAGGAGGAAAAAGATGGGGAAGAGGAGCGGAAAGAAGGGGAAGAGGAGGAGAAAGAAGGGGAAGAGGTGAAGAAAGAACAGAGGTTTTGCAGCCGAATACTGTGAGTTCTGTTTCTCAGAACGAATTATTCTGCACATTCTTCTTTCCTGCTTGTGAAGCCCCCTGGCAATGTTCTGCAGCTAGTTTATAATTTATTAGTATATATTATTTGCATATATTGTTATATATTGTTTTGAAATAATAATAATAATAATTATTATTATTACAAATTATGATATTATATTATTAATTATTATTAATATTATATATATTATAATTAATATAATATATAATTAATAAAATATAATATACATTAATAATAATAATAATAATAATTATTATTATTATTATCATCCATTCCGTTGCGCGCGTGTTACCGTTCTGTTGGCCGCTTGGCGACACGCGAGATCCCGGAGGCTAGCGCTCGTCCGCGGAGCCCTGCCGGCCGGGCGATGCGGCGCGTGGCGAGGGGCGCGTGGCGAGGGGCGCGTGGGCGCGTGGCTGAGCGAGATGCGTGCGCGCAGGCGGAAGTCTCGGCGCCGCTCGGCTCCACACCTCACCGCCGCCGCCCCGCACTGCCCCGCTCCACCCCGCTCCGCTCAGGCCAATTTGCCGCGAGCGCCCCGCTAGCGCCCGTGGGCGGCCGTGGGCGGCGGCGAGCGGCGCGGCAGCGGCGGGCGTCCGTGGGCGAACGGGTGAACGGGCGAACGGGCGCCCGTGGGCGATCCCGTTGACGACGCCGCCGCCGTTCGCTTCGTCGCCCCCTCGCTCCACACCCCCTCACCTCTCGCCCTCGCCGTGTCCTCTCCGGAGATGGGTGGCGGGAACCAGGCGGAGTCGTGGGGTAGCGCCCTCCGTCGGGAAGACTGGGGTGCTTGAAGCTACGAAGCCGGATGGCAGTGCGTTTACCTCTCCGTTCGGCATAGAGGGGCTTTCCTGTTCTGCGAGTGCAGTCAGCACGCACCTTCCACTCGAGTGTCTTCACTGCCTTCGACAGCGTTGTGACTCATCCTCTGTATTAGTCCTTCTTGGGTAGGCGCTTCTCGTGCTTATTTGCATGTCGCAAACAATAGACCGATGGCTGTCAACCCTTTGCCCTTGAATCCCTTGGAGGTTTATTGGTACACAGTGCATACGTCGTGGGATTGCTATTGTCCTATTGACAAAAGGTTTCCCGCTCTGCACTAATACAAGCGTTATCTCCCACATAGTGTGAATGCAAATCTTAAAGAAAAAAAGGTGTAATTACGCTGCTAATGAAAGACTGTATTTCTGAAACACATTTGTGTTAATAAGTCTTTCCACGTTTGAATGCCTAATTTAAGATGAAAACCACTTCTCCCGGTGTTTGTTAAAAGTGTGTATTCTCAGAATTAGTTTCCAATTTTCTTGGTGATTCAAGACAGTTAGTTTTGCGGTTGGCATTGAGTTTGTATTCGTGGGGCTAATGTTTTCTCACACATATGCGGAAACAACTCATATATTGGTTGAAGAATAGAGCAGCATTTACAAACAATGCTTTGTTTGTGTATGGTTTGTATTGTGCTTTGAAATATCGAATCTCCTCGTAAATGTCCAGGGTTTATAAAATTGAATGTGTCCACCCGGCATATGCAAGATGTTTTAATGTCCGTGGGCACGGCTGAAAAAAAACAACAAATTATCATTAATGCAATTATTAATGTATGACTGCACAATATTTATTAGTATCTAATGTTATTTATTAGAATTGAATTGAAGGGTCGTTAACCTAGGTTATAGTTAATCTTTCAATCGCAGACTGGAATATATTATTCAATATATTTATTAATTTTTTTGCTTATTAATATAATTAACGTTAAAGCAATGTAAACTGTGAGCCTGAGGAGAAGAAGAAAACCAAGTATATTTAGTGTAAAAAGAATTTACTCATCAGGCGAAAAAGCAAGGCGCTGTAATAGATTTTGCTCAATAAATCATTGGGAACGGAAGGAAGAACTTATTAATAATATCGCTGGTGAGATTGATAACTTCTAATAATTTGAAAAATAGATGCTGTCTAATAACATTTTTTTAAAGGGATGAATAACAAAGACAGGAAAATCGTAATCCAGATGAAATGTACCATATTGTTAAATTTCAGATTTACGGGTATGTAGTTTTTTAGTTAGATAACAATGTATTATTCCAGCTCCAATATAACGATTATCAGATTTATAATGCATCAATGTGGTTGTTATAAAACAAATATTTCCGATTTTAAAGCTTTTAAATTTCGATTCTGATGAAACGAACTGTTTAAGGTTTTACCATTTTAAATAGTTCGCTTTAATATAGTCGTTCACGCAGGAGTTACACCTTAAAAATGGTATCTCCAGTGATTTTACCTGTTTCCTGTATACTCAGCTTTTTCTCACTCTTTAACCCCACAAGCCTACCAGTAGATCAAATTCTTTATTCTTTCCTTCAAAAATACTTTCAGTAGCCAGTGCTATTTTACTTCTTGTAGTATGATTCTTGGTACCTTTTTATTGGCAAGTATATTCACTTGTATGTGGAATGTTGTCCTCTTCCTGACCGGCATTACCCTTATGAGGGTAAGATACAGGGTTCCAGTCAGGCTTCCTCTTAGGACGCGAAAAGAGAGCGCGTGCAATCCGTGATCCACAGTTTATGTTTCCGGCCCGGCATTCGTCTGGAAATGGCTAAAAAATTCACAGGAATCACAGATCAGAGCAGTCGACTTACCGACTGAATTCTGACAACGGCTACGATAGATCAGCGACATTGTTTCTTCTGCGGCATCCTTGACCAGGGTTCGAATTTCGAGGGTGGATTTTCGACTCTAGCTACACAGCTCGATCGATTTTAGCCACTGTTCGGAGGAAATTTCTAGTAGCCGGCTGCCCTAATCGGTGTGTTTCCATGGTTTCTCCGATAAAATCCAGGTGAATGCCGGAGCAGTACCGTAATATGCGAGCCACTGACATCGCGCGTATTCCCTTCCTCATCCTGGTCCCCTCTTAGCAAAACCTTTAAATTTATGCACTACATTACCTCACATGTCGGGAGACTTTACCCAAAGCTGTGAAGATTATTGCGGCTGGGGCGGTGTTCCTGTGGGGGAGATATCTGGAAAACGAAACCCTCGCAAACCGACGTGTATTCGGCGCCAGATCTCACGTACCAAATGGAGAGGAACATTACCACCTCCAGGGATATTGCGTGCGCTACACTTACATGAATAATAGCTTCAGAATTTAACGCTAATAATATGGATTTATAATATTCAAACAACAGGAACTTTTATCAAGTGATCACCGATTATTTGTGTTAACTTTGCAATTTGTATTAGCAAGGATTTGTTCTATTTGAAATGCTTCATTGGTTATGAATGCCAAATGCAGTTGTAGTGGAGTTCGACCAGATCCCATGTGCTCGAGGAAGGTGTCATTACACTACTGGGAAGGGTGGAAAGTAAAGGAGACTAAATGTTTCATTCACTTTTTTACGTACGTACTACCTGTGGTCCAACATGCCGCCCCATCGCTTCCTATTCTGAGCTACTTGTGTGTTATTGGATCCCTCACTCTGATAGCGCTCAACTTCGTCTCTCCATCGTTGCCTTGGTGCTCCTGAAGGCTTTCCCCTTCCTTGGAGCTCCTCTATAGATCTCTATATGGGTGCAGATCTCACCGGAAAGTGCAAGATGCCCTGACCACGAAATCGTGAGTGATCTTATGCAGCTCGTTATGTATAATTGCTTAGCTACTATCTCATTCACTTCCCTTGAGATGTTCCGTCTCTATTCCGTTTATGCATAATGGCATTTCTTCACGGGTTCTCATTTTGTCTTTAATATTCTGTTCTCGAAATTAATTTGTTGGGTCTTCAGTCATAATCTAAGCGTCACATACTTAAATTACAATAGAACGAATAATACGTATCTGATCAGTTTTCAGTTTCTGGGAAAGCTGAGTTCTGGACTGGTGTCCATTCAGGTATTCTTATAGTTATTGAAGAGTGTTAGATAAACTACTAGAAGAATAAACTGCAATAATTAAGCATTGCTTTCGTTATTCAATTATGTCGCCTCTACAAAGGGTTGTGCGCTGAAAGGAAAAAAAAGATGCTAGTTGAGACGTCTGCAAAAGTATGCAAAAATGTAATGATTGAAGAAATATGCAGGAATGGAAAAAGAACACACAAAATCAAAGTAATAAAATAAATGAAATGGTACCATATTTTCTTTAACGATCCTTGCATGAAATGGATAATTCATTAGACATGAATACGTTGTACGTTTATTTTACATCTCACTGTTACTTCACCACAAAAGCAGATCACATTAACGTTCATATTTTCCTTGTTATTTCTTGTTTATTTCATAATCCAACCTGCATTTACCCTGCACGTACCAACGCTAGTACTTGATCTTCCACATTCCAACTGGGCTCATTCATCAGCACTTAAATTGATCTCAAATGCGTACTCTCTCATCTCAAACCAGTTTCCCTATTGCTTATCAATTTTAGAACACTCAATCAAACTTCTACAAAAACTTCCCTGCTCTTTTCAAGTGAATATTTCGTCCTAATTTATATTCAACTAGTGGACCCGGCAATGCTTTAGTGCATTACACATCTCACACTACTGGTCACGTGATTCTTAACCACTTTTACGCTACGCTGTGCAAATATTCTAATAGATGAAAGACTTTCTCGCAAGTGTGGATTTCTTCAATGTCCTGGTTTGGACATGGTTGTCAAGCATCCTATTGTTCAAACGTTCTCCCTCAAATTTGGACATGCGTTCGCTATGACACTACCTTGGAGAAATTTGATTTACTTGTCCGAGATTCAAGTAATAATTCCGGCCGTTATTTTCCAGTCGCAGGAGCAGGATACTGTATGCAGTGAAACCGCACTTCCTTGACGGTTCGGCGGTTTGCGTAGTGTTCAGGGGGCTTCAGTCGTCATAAACCAATAAATCATCAACAACACCCCTACGTCCGATTTAATTCAAACCGTTCTTTAATCACTCCCATTACTAATATGAAGTGTGAAAATTTCAGCCAAATCGGCACATTCCCATCCCGGAGAGATTACGGGAGTTTTTTTTTCATTATACTTTCTCGCCTTACGATTTGTTTATCGCCAAAACAGTTAAAAACTATGTGACGTGCTATGGAGAAAACCTGGAGAGATGGCTCAAGGCATCAACTGATGTCACTGCAGTGCCTCTTTGATAGATAAAATAGTGCTAAGTTGCTGAAAACATTAAAATTATAAAAAAACTCGTTTTTGGCTGTAGAGGGGCGTGGATGGTGAAACGGGGGCTAAGAAATATTTCATAAATATTTTGATGTTAGAATTATAATGTAACCACTCATACGTCATTTGTTTTAGAGGAACTTTTTACTATCTTATCCGGGGGTACCCTTTATGTGTCGCATCTAGTCGTTTAATGTAATCTGGCAATGTGTTGTAAAATAATGTACATGTCTTGTATGGGAATGTTTTTGCAGTGAGCTGTTGATGCATTTCAGTTAGGAGACCTTTTTTATGCTGTTTACTCTTCCAGAAATTCTTGCCGTGTATTAGTTATGTTGTTCCAAAGAAGCAGTATTAACGACCAAAACCCATGGTAGAAATTGGTACATTAATAAGTATATTTCGTATTTTTTAGAAGTTGCACAGTGAATGTTTCCACTTTGGAATTCTCATCAGGTTACATAGTACCTGAATAGTATAATCTGAATAGTATCAAAGTTACAGGATGGAAAAACACAGTAGTATAAATGTACTGATCGATCCATTTCGTCTCCAATTTGCCTTTTTGTACACGCTGATAACATAAAATATTAGAATATCCCTGTACAGTAGAGCAATTCCGAGTGTGCGTATGTGCTGATCCGTCCCTCACAGTTAGATCCCTTCCGTTCACCAATTGAGACTTATGAGTTGTCACTCGACGCGTCTCGGTATCCTGATGGGGAACTGATAATTTGTTTTTGGATCCTGCCACAAGATTGAAAGAAATTTCCAAAAACGTGTTTTTTCTTGTTTTGGCGCTGCGATCTTAGCGAGTAAGCCTAGAATTAAACCAACGCCAACTAAACAGATCTATGTAGGTGGCGTTGATTAAACTCCAGTACCCAAAGGCAATTTTCACTCCATACGCCATAATTTTCTTTCTCGACGTTGGCAACACTGATGGTACCATCTTTAAGTGAACAATTGAATTACCAAGTGTATCGCCCTGTAGATTTCATTTCAATTTTGATTCGAATTATCGTATTTTTTAAAATAAGTTTGCGAAAATGAACAGTATTGCCTCGGAACTTATTCAACGTGTAGACTATCATGGGAATACGGAGAAAACCAACCTTTGAGTAATGCTAGAGAATGAATAACCGGTCTTACGTTCGACTTCTCACTTTCACGTTCTTACTTTCACGTAAGCAAATGCCGATTTTCAAATGAATGTGACCACAACTTATTCGTATTAAACTTAATTAACACATTATTTACATAAACATAGAAAAAATCGCCTTTTAATGTTAGATTCGCATGCAAAACGATTAATTAAGCAATTCTAGAAGTAGAAGTGACCACAAATTAGACTGAGTTTGGGGAGTTTTAATCTTTTTAAAAACAGCGGAGAAAAATATGGAAGGGTTAAGCAAATCCGACGAAGAATTAAATGTTGTTGTAAAAGATGTTGCGACAGAATTTTCGGAACTAATTGGGAATGATCTGCATTTAGCATTTGTGTTAATGCAAATGTGCTATGTGCATTTTTAGCATATTAGCCAAATAGCTGAACTAAAATTTAACTATTCACATCATCAACACTTGCAATTCTTTATTATGGCGATTATAGGTTTGAAATCGCAATTTTACCAATTCATATCCCATATGGAGGTAACATTCAACACTATTGATTGTCGGGAACTTTTGAATGGGAGTATAACATTATCATTATTATCTACTAAGATTCATTGGTAAATCCTAAACCAGACACTGAAAGAACATATTTGAACAAAGCTAGGCATGAAAGAAATGAACATTAACCTATTTTTAAAACAGTTTACATCATCGGCGACGCCACATTTTACTGGTTATTAACTAATGAAGTAATATGTTCAAATTCAAAGCAATTGAGTAAAACGTGCTAAATGACATATTGTTAATTTAAAAACAGTTTCCTTCAATTATATACAATGACCCCATCTTATTTTTCTGGAGCTGCCTTGGGGCGAAACCATGTCAATAATGTCTTATGGAGGAATCGAAAACGGAAGTTGACATTTGTGCTTTTGTTGCAGCCATGGCGACCAACGAACTCCGACCGCGGGGCCCGCCCAATTCAACCTCTCGCCATTCTCTCCCGCTGCTGCTGGTGAGTACAATCCCGTGCACCTAGCGTTGGTATTATGCTTCCCATATTTGAAGTATCAGTACTCTTCCGTTCAATTCCTATGTTATCTTCTCGGAAATCGTATCTGCAATTTCGGTATATTCAGAATGGATTGGCAGTTTAGGTGTCAGTATAAAAGAGAATTTTTATCTTGGTGTAAAAAGCTATAATGATTATATTATGTAGATTGTTATAATTTAATTCTATACTGATATCTTTACAATATTCTGAAAAAGTGTGAAATTTTGATCAGCATATTTGATCGTATATTAATAATATCCTACTCACTGACTCAAATCATTATGCTAGGTGGTATCATTATTTAATATCATATGAAATCTAGTATCCCCACAGAGATCACTCCTGGGACAGTAGATTGGACAGTAGACTGGAACGTACAGTGAGAAGAAACGTCTGCTCTCAATTTCAATTCATTTAAAAAATGTTCCATAATCTGAAACACATTTATCAATCTTGTAAAGTAGTTGAATACTTACCGAGCAAATGGGGGGGGGGTATATGTGGCTATGAGTTTCAAGTAAATGAAAAAAGAAATTATCAGAATAGACTCTCAATATTTATTATGTCTTGCATGGAGCGTATATTTCCAATACATGAAATGTACATAGACATATTCTATAAATTTGTGTCAGATTCATTGTATATTGTCAGATGTGACGTTTCTCAGGTTGTTTCATTGCTCCAGAACGAAGCATCGTAGCAAATACATGGAGTACGATGACTTCAGAGTGAGCATTATAGACATTCTGCTTGCTTTAGTAATGTCATATTTGAAATTGAACATGTTTCTGTTATTTAAAGCATTCAATGCTTTTTGATATAATCGCGGGTGATTGTTGACACTTAATTAATTCATATTTTGATTGTCAGTTAATACTTATTATTCTGTAGAAAAATTTTGTTCATTATATATTATTCATAACATGCTTGGTCTTACGTACTTTAATATATGAGGAACATTAATCCGAAGCAAGCAAAACGAGGTGTACCCTTCCTCCTCCAAACAAAACTTTATATTGAGGCGGTTATATTTTATTAATCGTTACAATTTATGTAAAATGTTCTGGCAAGTCACATATTTCTGCACTTACGAATGCGTTTTGAGGATTCAATCTATATAAATTCATGCGAGTATCGACTGCTTACTTCAATTGTCAGAATGGATGATTTCGGGCCGTACGTTATATAACGAGCCGGGTACAGGAGATTGTTGCAGAAGATCCTTATCTGCAGTAATATATACGATCAATTCTTGTCAGGTTTCAGTGTTACTTAATTATTCAATTTTTCCCACAATCATGAAGAACGGTAATTTGTTCTGTTAATTCAAGAGGAGATATATATTCACGTGAGGGACGAGACCTAGGATACATTGAAGGCCGTTCCGCATTCCACTCTTGCGTGTGCGTGTACATTTGCGTGTTCGTGTACATTTGCGTGTGCGTGCACATCTGCGTGATTTGTTCGCAGTTGGCGCTATTTGAGAAGCGAAGTTGTATTTTGTTTATTTGTATATTTATTTAATGACAAAAACTGTAATGTAAATCCTGTATTGCGTTTGAGCATGAGAACCATTTCGTGTTCAAAAATACCGTGAAACCCTCTCAGCATTTGTGCATTAGATTGAAGGAAATCTGACACATGATTGAGATGAGAATCACTGACGCATACACCCCACACACACCAAGCAAAAGATGCAGAATTCCTTCCACCTAGCGTGTTAACTTCTTGGTAGTAAGAAACAAGCGGAGGCATCAAGAAAATAAACTTTATGGTCGCAATCTCACCGTTACCGGCAATCTTTGTTCACGAACCTTACCTGATTGCCTCAAAACGGAATCAACAACAGCAATCGCACGTGAAGTAAACCACAGGCAAATTTCAGAACGAAATAGAAACTAATTGACTGTAATTTTTTCAACATAGGTACTTAACTATACTATACTTCATTTGTTTCACGTAGTAAGACTATTTGTGTTCTGTGTGTTTGTTTCTTATAGGACCGGAGTTAATTCTACAATAGTGAATAGTGGGTAGTATCTTGGGATTTGATAGAATAATTCCGTTAGATGTATTATGCGTAACGAAAATTACTAGTGAATGGTACGTGAAGGGACAATAAGTAATGCACACTTTTTTCCTGCGATGGTGTAGTGATCTTGGTTGTAAAATTTGCACAGAATGTTCTTCGACTTTCTTGCCGGAGTTGTCACTTTTTTGGTGATGAGTATTTCTTATGGCAGAAGAATGAACTATTGAGCAAACCTTGTGGGTGTGTGACAGTTGTCTACGTCTGAAGAGCACAGAGGTGTTCGATTTGTGCACGAAAGGCAAAAACTCGCGAGAGATTCACGGGAAGATTGTGTGAGTGCACAGAAGACTACGAATCAACATGAGCAGGTGGTGCAAATTATTTACAGGGTGTCATGCGATCGACGAATTCAACTTCACATATTGGCGAACATTAGTTCAACGTTTTGCATAGTACAGTGTATGAGCGACAGAACTTACGTGCAGTAGGACATAATTTCACCGAAGTCCACATGGGCAGCGAATGATGTCATGACTGGACCATCTGGCTGTTTAGGTGAGAAATGCTTCAGCAGGCGTCATGTAGTTGGGATCTGGCACCGTCCAGATCACACATTTTTCGTCCAATGAAGATATTTTCGACCGGCAAAGATTTCAGTTCCGATACCAAAGTCAAATCGGTTGTGCTCTTCTCACAAAAGCCGAATTTTTATGCAGAAAATATTTCCAAAGGGTATAAACGAATAAGGCAGTGAAAAGTGCCCCAAACCAAACCGATAATCGCGATGCTCATAAAAGATTATAAAATGACGTAGATTCACAAAAAATCAGCCTCCTAGGGCAATCTGTTGCAGATATATGAGAAACTTCTTTTGCATGTTTTTTTCAGCACCTATTGCGTGTATCATGCTGAAAAAAAATTGCAGACGGGGAAATATAGTTAAATTTAAAGGTATTTTTGTCAACGAATTTTGACGCCAAATTCATGTAGAAAAATAAATAAATGTTTAAAATTCATTTTCGACGTGATAAGGTTGGAGTACTGTATCAATTGTTCTTCCTAAAATGGGTCTTATAACATTCTAAAACATATTTTTTCAGATTTTTAAAAATTTCGACGGTAGCGAAACCAATTAACCCAATTCTTTCAGTTTAAAAATTTGAAATTCGCGTCAAAATGTGATTTGAAAAAACGGTTTAACCAATATTTAAACACAGATTTAAACACGATATATGAACTCGAAATCTTATAGGTGTTACATCGATTATGTATCAAACTCAATCGGAGTCTTCTAACAACTAAAATATTAAAGATATGGATTTTCCCTTAATGAAATCTGTTACTTAAAGATAGATTATGAAATAAGGTCCGGTATACTTTCTCAAACATTTGAGTACTTTTCACGTAATTTTGTGTAAAAGTACGGGCGAGAAAGTGTGTGCGGTGTTAGCGCCCCTAGTTCTGTATTCATTTCCCGTACAATTTGACCACAGCGCTACTGGAGACGTTCTGCAACAACACAATACTTGGCGTTGCAGTGATGTGATTCTTTGCAAGTTTGTTGTTAGGTTTTTAATGTATTGTGTTCTGCTACTAAAGCTACTTGAACCAATCGAGTTGAAAAATACCATGCTGCACATCAACATTTCATTTGCAAATTTTTATCATACCCCAAACCAAAGGGTATTGCCAACAATTGTAAACCAAACGCGATGTCTCAAGCATATTGACGTCGCAAAACTTGCGATAATCAGGTGGAACTTTTGTATCCAAATTGTACAAATTGTATACAGTACGTGTAAAACGCATTCATTTCTTCGTGAATAAATGAATGGAAATTGCACCTTGTAAAACAGGCTTGAGACTTATTTATGACATGTTTACGCGAAGAGAGGCTGGTTTATGTCGGTCTTCAGAGGAAATTTTATTAGAATTTCCATGAAGCAAAAAGAGATCACCACCATTTCAAAACCGTTGTCCCTTGTTTACTCGATCTTGCTTTCATTGCCGTGTCATTCAGAGTTAATGATTGAGATACGATTCTCTTCCCTCGTATCAGCTTTAACAGGAAACTGCTCTGGAAATTCGCTAGCTTTTCATCAGGTAATCATCTCATCACAGGCTTGTACTTTTGCCTATGACGTTACAGCCGAATTCGATCCTGGTATCACAGTTACGATTTCTCGCTTCGTGATTTTCTATATTATGGGAAATGGAATATCAGCCCGACTCCCGTCCCTGAAGATGGGAGACACTCCAGACGAAAAAGGAGAGGATGTGATTATGTGTTTTCTCGATGGCCGGTGGACAGCACCTAAAGTAACTGACAGTGTAATTATTTTATTTATTTATGTATTTACGTATTTAACGTCATTAAGCACCTGAGACGAATGTGTGACGTTCTATGGGAAGATATGTGGGATCAGTCAGCGAATAACAGTTCAATCCATTAAAACAGCTTATCTCGACCGTGGTACTTTCGTCAGAACACCATCATCAGGTATTATTTCGCGGGAGAGTGTTCGGTCTCGAAGGCCCTTCTGTATTCTAGACAATATGCCTATTTGCTTATGTTCTCGCGATCGTTGTCGCGTCGTCTTCCTTTGCTGTACTGCTATTCATAGCTTCATAATGATGCAGGTCGTGTTCTTCACTGCCGCATCCCAGCGTACCTGAGAGATTATCATGTGAGAAAAGGTGCTCCCAAGAGGCTGATGGAGAGGTCTTGGAGGGGGCTCTTCTCTTTATTGAAGCGCGAGCAATCTGAAAACGTGTTTCGCGACTATTACCCTGAGGTAATTTCAGTGTTAGGGTGATAACTATCTGACTCCTAGGTGTCGGCCTGTCGTCGATTAGCGGGGTTTTCCCTAATAGGTATCTCCCAGCAACGGGGAACCGCCCCAGCCGGAACAAGTTCTATGTCCGCGGCCGGTCTCCCGACATGTGTGGGGTAGTGTAGTGCATGTTAGTGTAAGTGTAAGAGGTGAGGATAAGACAAGGAAGATGAAGGAAAGATCGCGCGTGGTCCGTGGCTCGTTTGTTAGGGTACTGCTCCGGCATTCGCCTGGTGTTGATCGGAGAGACCACGGAAAACTACCGATCAGAGCAGCCGGCCGCTAGAATTCTCCACCAAACTGCGACTGAATTCGAAGTAGCTGAAAATCTAGTGTCGGAAATCCTGCCGCCGTCGGGAGTTGAACCTAGGACCTCCCGGTCAGAGGCACTGCAGTGACTCACGTTTTGAGTGAAGGGTTTTTATTTGAATAAATAAATAAATAAATAAATAAATAAATAAATAAATAAATAAATAAATAAATAAATAAATAAATAAATAAATAAATAAATAAATAAATAAATAAATAAATAAATAAATAAATAAATAAATAAATAAATAAATAAATAAATAAAATATTGTCCCGAATCCGCTGCACTCACGAATTCCATTTGGAGGGCCCAGGATTGAATCCCAAGCATACAGAAACGTAAAGCGAGCGCTGTCGCTACGCTTCGGGTCGCACCAGTTACTTTTTTTTTTTTTTAGTTTATTTCTATCTGTTCAACAATACATGTTTTTCAGAGGAGTTAATTTTTACCAGATCCTTAACATTTGGTTACAACCTAACTGCGAGTTCCCGTCGGATAACTAAGAAATTCAGTTTTAATAGAGATTTTTAGGACAGATAATAGAAAATTATATTTGGGGAATTTGAAATATCTAGTTATAATTTTGATCTGTTCACCCAATATTCATTTATGGGGGATGAAACCAGTCTCTTGGAAATTTTGATTTTATTCGGAGAGCTAGCTCTCCGGTTTGACCTAGATTGAAATCTTTGGCACTTAATGCAGTTGGAAGTAGATCGAAAAATTTTTGGGCTTGTTTTGTTATGAAGTCTGTTATGTTCGGGATTTGCAATTCGTCATGAATTTGCGTGTTTGAAATGACACCAGTTACTTGAGAACAGGAAAGGTAGCACTTGGAGATAGAAGATACGCCGCGTGCTAGTATCAGGGGTAGGCACCGACACTCATCTACCGCTATCATCTCACTGAGAAGTCTCGCCGCCACCTATCTTATTTCAAACGGTTCATGAGACGATTATACCTTAACAACGGGCCGAAGATCACACACGATCCTTCCTTCATCTAGTCTCCAGTTCCATCGTCATGGGCTGACTCGCCATCTCCACGTGGTCCATCCCACATGATCTGGTATAGATCTGCTCAATGAGTTGGATTCAGGGCAAAGTAGCCTGGAAAATGCCCAGCGTATCGCCGGTGTCTCTTCCTCATCTCAGTCCTCTCCCCTTTCCCCCTTTGTGGGCCGGCCCGTTGTGCCACTGAAATGGAGATTTCTCTTGGGACTCCAGGAGTGTTCGCTGGGTTCCCGAAAAGAAGCTGAATGTACTGAAAATCATGCAAACGAAGCCAACAGAAAAAGGAGACATTGTATATATTTTCCAGTAATTTATTTTAAGAAGGTAAATAATAATTTATTTTAAGAAATGTTTTATTTTGTAAACATTAACATTAATGCATATATGTTGAGTATTATTCACAACGTTTGGAGCGTTTGAGTTCGCTCATCTTCAGGAGATCTATAAAGATACATTCCATTTTTTACAGTTATTAGCATGTCTTTGAATAATAATAATGATAATAATAATAATAATAATAATAATAATAATAATAATAATAATAATAATAATTACATAAAATCTCATGAATCAATTTTTCTATATTAAGTACAAGAATTTAAGTGATATTAACCTATTAATTAAAGCTCATACTAGCCACCTGAAATCATATCTCAAAACTTTCTACGAAAATACCATGGATATCATCAGGGACTATAAAATCCCACGTTTGACAGTGGAACACACAGAACTCCTAAATATCCACCATGGGTCACAAGGAATCTAACTATTGATGACTTTCCCAAGGATTATCCCAACTCCAACGTGGCAGCTTCTGATGCGGACCTCATTCTGCAAGAAATATTTAACAAATATCAAAATCATCACGTTATACACATCCAAGACACATCGGAAATGAATAGACTGGGTTTATTCATCCAATCCCCTTTAATGTCTTTCCATATTAAGTTCAAGTTTTAGCAGCAAGAATAGCGCCTACAATTACGCTTTCTTAATGGCGATTGACCTCGCTAAATCCAACAGTAACAAGAAATCCATTATTCTATCCACATATATACCGAATGGCATTAAAGTTCCTCCCAATTATCATATACCATTAATCCACACCAAAGTCCATGAAGTCTGCAAAGAGACTACTGATGCATGTATTGGTGGTCATCCAGTTTGTTTTTTTTTAAATTCAAAATTCAAGTAGTATATGACTTAGTGTATGGATCACAGAATTTTGAAAATGTGCACAGAATTCACTTCTCCCCATAGCACGTCATACACAGTTTAAACTATTTTTTGACGTAAAATAAATAAATAAATCCATATTACTAGCGAAATAGAAGCCAAATCCCCTATCTGCAAGTCCACACCACCGACATTAATAATTGATCTACAGGAGAAGACAAACTATAAAATGTATTCATCTGAGGACTATCTGAAGGACGTTGGTCAAATAATGAAGAAGAGGTGGTCAACTCTATGGACCGATTCTAAAACTAGTAAAATCCTCAAGGAGATCAATGAATTCTTCGCTCTTAACACTTACGCAAAGTTTTCTCGTCGGGAACAGGTAATTCTTTCGCGTATTCGATCAGGCCACACTAAATTCTCTCACAGTTATATACTAAAAAAATCCAATTGTGCGATTGTTGCAACAAAATTCTTAATATTGACCACAACATCATGGAATGTCCAAAATATAATTCCATAAGGCCCAAATATTTAGACGCTCAACATTTAAACTCCATTTTTACAAACTACCCTTTCCAACTCAAGGTAATAAACTTCTATAAAAAAATAGGCATTCTGGATTTAATTTAACCTTTATACATTGTTATGTTTTCTGTCCATATGTACATATATCTGTTCGATTCCGTATCGCTGTAATACACCTTTGTAATAATATTTCTAATTACCGTTGTATCAATTAATTGTTGCTTTAACGTATGTAATAATGTAAAGTTTTCAAAAATGTATCTCTATAAGTGAGATCACAATTGATGTAATAGTCCAATAAGCATTGTAATATTTATGTAACTAATGGAGTCGCTAATAACCTCTGCTGTTGATGCGACTTAAAATAAACGAAAAAAAAAAAGAATTTAAGAAAACAGAGCCACTTACTTGCCTTATGTAGGTTATACTATACACATATCTACAATTTCATATTATGTAAAATTTCCTTGAGAAGGATTGCTCTTCATTAGCAGAAATATCTCCATTCCATATCCCCGCGCTGGGCCAACACACCAGTTCCCCCTCCTAACGAGACACACAAACCGATTCGTGGCCTGGCGGCAGATAAGCTGTGAATTAATTTTTCATTGTTGCACCAAATTTGTGAATGCTTTCACCGCGTTGGTGGCCGATATTTGATGAATTCATCTTCTCGAGTTCCAACCATTTTCATTTTAAAGGGCGACAGGGAAAAGAATTCCATGTCATTCACGACCCATCCCTTGTCAAAATACACGATTAAAAAATTTTTTAAACAAATATAAATATTCTTTGCTGTGATGTATTACGTATTTATTTAATAAAAATAACATTTAATGTGTCTAAAAATAAAATATTAAAAGTTCCCTTTGGAGATTAATTTCAAACTATTTTGTCGGAGAAACAAGATTTATTCACGTTATTGCCAAGAATAGGCAATAAGAATTATTCTGTCTCAAATTCGCCGTTTTCCGGGGCATGAATACAACTCTTTCTCTTCTTACAAAGTAAGGGCGAGAAAGTAAAAGTAGTGGATTGTTTAGTTTTAAGTTGTTTATACATCCAAATATATAAATACAAAATAATGTATATATTATTTATTTTTATAAATAAATTCAGTCAATAAAAATATTTCCTTTAATTTTTTAGCTTCATTTGGTGCTTTCTAGAAGCACCCTTCTACTACAATGCTGACGATGCAAAACATTCTCACGTCCGCTTTGGTCTCCTTCCTCTGTTTGCGGAGGCA
Source organism: Teleogryllus occipitalis (assembly GCA_011170035.1). Lineage (NCBI taxonomy): Eukaryota > Metazoa > Arthropoda > Insecta > Orthoptera > Gryllidae > Teleogryllus > Teleogryllus occipitalis. The sequence goes on along the minus strand of BLKR01001590.1, from coordinate 204,257 downwards.
AACGGGAACGGAGCGCGAAACTCCTTTTCATGTTTCCGACCGTCTCATCGCGAAGGCGTCGGCGGCGAAAGACTTTCGCGGGAGTCATTGCGAAACTGGAACTGCACGGATCGTGTCTTAGGCGCAGAAGGAAGAAACGACTGCAGTGCACGTACCCTGGGCGTATTGCGTAGCCGGTATTTTCCTTACGTAATGGAGATCACCTTTTATGATTGTAGGATGATGCCAGGAAAGAAGCACAAAGTGTTCGGATAACGTTCGATCATAATCTTAAATGTAAGATTAGAAAACAAAGCTGAGGTAATTCGGTTTAGCCATATGACTGATGCCGTATGTGGTCCTGCGGTGACTAGGCTAATTATCGTACATTTGCATTAGGTTACTCGTAGGGCCAAATGAATATCTTTAGTGTCCCTAAGCTTCACCGAAATATTGACTGTACCATAATTAACACGAAAATTAAGCCTTGAATCTTAATTAATCTTAAATAAATAATCTTAATTTGCATCTTAAAAATGTAACAGTAAAATATTTTTGCATACCTAATTAGAATGATGCAATGTGTTCCCAATTATAGGGGAACCAAAGCACATGCTTAGTTGCTTTTGCGTTCATCTACGTGTGGTTACTGTCTATTCGTTAGCAATGTGCCACATCAGAGGTTCTCAAAGTCTATGTCACAGCAAATAATGTGCCGCTAAATTACTGGATTGTGTTGAGAAGAAAAAAACACGATGAAAGCTTGAACAGATTTTGTATTAGTTTTGTATGTCATATTTTTTCTTTGAAAAGGACTACAAACGTGTATTACAAAGGAAAATCTTAAAGGACTATGAAGAATTGAGTCTTTGATGTAGCTTCACCGTGAGCACGTGTTGCTGAGCTTGCTTTTTGTGTTAGGAGTAGAGCCATGGTTATGAGTTGCTAATTTGTTAGCATTGCGATAAAATCAAATCCGTAGTTTGTTTAGCGATGCTAATAAAAAAGGTTTTCGTTTAGTAGGGAGCGAAGATTTGTTTTCACGTTGCCCTACGTTCTTTGTGTCGTTTTATTGGTACTTTTATACATAATTCAGCAATATAGTTTAGCAAAAGAGTGGGGGAGGGATTGTGGAGCTCAGAAAAAAGTGCGCACATAATATTTCCCAGTTCTCGCTCAGCAGCGGTCACGAGCAGACGTGCTCCGCAGCTCCGCAAGTTACCCGAACGCTCGCGCTTATCGCAAGGGCCGACTGCCCCGGCCGCCACTAGTGCCGGTCCGGGGTCAGAAAGTGCATTTACTTGTGAACAGTGGTGAACCAACAACATTCTCTAATTGTTATCGCTCAAAATTACTGGTAAGTGGTGACCGCATTTATTTGTGAACGAAGGTGACTGCATTTACTAGTGAACAGTGGTGTAACAAGAACTATTTCAAATCAACATCTGACAAATATAGTGAAGTGAATAATGTTTACTGACCATGTCCCCTTCGGGGGACTAATCACCAAATCAACAGAAATACTAAATAATCAAGACAACAGTGAAATATGCGCTAACAACAGTCTGGACGGATCGACAACTTTAGAATACAGTGACTTATCACATAACCTTCAGCAACAGCACCAAGCGTTACTACAAGAACATCAACTACTAAAACAGCATTTACAACAAATAGTGCAACAGAATCAACATTTACAACTCCAACTACAGCAACATCTGCATGAAAAACAGTTCCCAGCGATCGTGTCAGAAGCTATGGGACCTAACGGCCACGCATCTACGACGCTGGAAGCGGCCTCAACCCTGAACAGCTCATGGCAAACAGTCCCGCTGCGTCGACCAAAAAGACGTATTGATGACAATCCCAAAGGACCCTCTAAAAAGATTATCAGTGAAAGCGACACATTAGCGTCAAAAAACAGGTATGAGCATCTCACATGTGATGATGAAAATCTAGAAGTGTCCTCTAAATCTGAGAATATCAATGATACGACAACCAAAGGCAACACTCATGAACAAAATAAAGATCGAACCCCGCCGATTTTCATACCAGGCGTTAGAGCTATATCTAACATGATCAAATCAATTAAAGAAGTGGTTGAAGATGAAGACTTCACGTATAAACTAATCAAAACATATCAAGATGAAGCCAAAATTACAATGAACAATGTGAAAATATTACCTCAAACACCAGATATTTATCGAAAACTTGTTAAGCATCTAAATCAAAAAAATATTGCGCACTATACATTCCAGTTAAAACAAGAAAGAGCATTTCGGGTAGTATTAAAAAATATGCACCCATCAGTAGATGAAACTGAACTTAAAGAAGCTATAGAAGCACAAGGTCACAAGGTAAGACAAATTCATAATATTAAACATCGTCTAACAAAAGCACCTCTATCAATGTTTTTTGTGGACTTAGAACCTCAAAGCAACAACAACAAAATTTATGATATCGAATATTTACTTCATGCAAAAATAAGTTTTGAACCACCGCGCAAAAAACGTGAAATAATTCAATGTAAGCGTTGTCAGTCCTACGAGCACAGTTATCGTTACTGTACGCTTCCGTATAGCTGTGTGAAATGCGGAAAGAATCATGATAGTCGGACCTGTACTAAAAGTAGAGACACACCAGCTACATGTGCTTTGTGTAGCCGTGATCATCCAGCAAATTATAAAGGTTGCGAAGTATATCAAAAAATTCGTAACAGCAAGTATCCTAGAGAAAATCAAGACAGTGGAAACTCGATGGAAAACAAAAATGAAAATAGCAATTCAAGTTCAACAAAGAGTAAACAATCTACAGGAACCAGAGACACACAGCGCACATACGCACAAGCGGCCCATTTTTCGCAAATCAATAATCAAAATTCATCGCATGAAAATAATCTGATATCCATAATTCAAGAATCGTTTAAAAAATTCGAGTCCATCTTAGCAAAGCAAGCGGAACAAATTTCCAGCCTGATTAATATCATGACAGCAATAATGAAGAAACTATGAACAATTTATTGCGAATAGGCTCTTGGAATGCCAACGGAATTCTCCAACATCGTAGAGAGTTAGAAGTGTTTCTACATCAAGAAAAAATTGATATACTTCTTGTGTCCGAATCACATTTTACGGAAAGAAGCTATCTACGTATACCTAACTACGTCGTCTATTGCACAAATCACCCAGATGGAACAGCTCATGGAGGCACTGCAGTAATAATTAAAACAAAATTGAAACATAATTTGTATGAAGAAAATGCTGAAGAACATCTGCAAGCAACATCGATACAAGTATATGATAAGTTTGGTCCGCTCGTGATTTCAGCTATATACTCCCCTCCAAAATACAAGATAACCACTGATCAATATATCAAGTTCTTTAAAACACTCGGCCCGAGATTTATCGCTGGAGGTGACTACAATGCGAAAAATCAACTGTGGGGATCACGATTGGTAACCACAAGAGGTCGAGCTTTAGAAGGAGCTATTTCAACACTAAAACTCCAAACAATTTCATCAGGAAATCCCACCTACTGGCCAACGGATGGTAATAAAGTTCCTGATGTATTGGATATCTTCGTCACAAGGGGTATGGCTCAAACCTATCACACAATAGAACCGTCTTTTGATCTTTCATCTGATCATTCTCCAGAAATACTAACAATCAGTTCTTCTGAAATTAAAAAGAAAGAAAATAAATATCTTACAAACAGAAAAACCAACTGGGAAGAATACAGCAACTGGCTTAACTGCAACACCACTGCCAAGGTCCGTCTAAAGTCTCCAGGAGACATCGATAACGCTGTTGAATATTTAATACAACACATTCAACAGGCAGCTGTATATGCTACACCAAAAACGAGTGTGTTTGAAAAAAAATAAATATCCTGCAGAAATAATGAAGTTAATTAAAGAGAAAAGACAGATGAAGAAGACATGGCAACACACTCATCATCCGGACGACAAACGTCTACTAAACAGAACTTCCCGCCATTTAACCAGAAAATTGCAAGAATTTCACTCGGAGGAAATGAAGGAACGCATAGAAAAGCTGTCACCTTCAAAAGCAACGGATTACTCCTTATGGAAAATTACTAAAAACTTAAAAAGACCTACAAAACATGTTCCCCCCTCCGTAAAATCAATGGAAGCTGGGCCAGAACAGAGAAAGAAAAGGCAGAAGAATTTGCAAATTATTTTACAAAAACATTTCAACCATACCCCTCAACATTACTCACAGAAGAACAAGAAATTATAGAATTCCTGGAAAGTCCTCTTCAAATGTCGCTACCAATCAAATTCTTCTCCACAAAAGAAGTCACAGCAGGACTGAAATTACTACCAAACCACAAGGCTCCTGGTCACGATCGAATTACAGGAGAAATGCTTAAAAAACTTCCAAAGAAACTCATTGCCCTCGTAACATCTATTTTTAATGGAATAATACGTATTGGGCATTATCCTTCGCAGTGGAAATTGGCACAAATAATTGTAATTCCAAAACCGGGAAAACCTCTACAAGAACTTACATCCTACAGACCAATAAGTTTATTGCCTTCGTTGTCTAAAGTTTTTGAGAAACTACTACTACTCCGCATATATCCTATACTTGGAGAAAATGATGCAATCCCAGATCATCAGTTTGGTTTCAGGAAACAACATTCTACAATAGAACAAATTCATAGAGTAGTCGACACCATCAACGAAGCTCTAGAAAATAAAATGTATTGTTCCGCTCTATTTCTAGATATTACGCAAGCCTTTGACAAAGTGTGGCATCAAGGCTTATTATACAAAATTAAGAAATGTCTGCCTCATCCATTCTATAACATGATTCGTTCCTTCATTTTGGATCGATTTTTCCAAATAAAATTCGGAGATGAAATAACGTCGTTCCATCCAATACTATCAGGAGTACCACAGGGCAGCATCCTCGGACCAGTTCTGTATACGCTGTACACCTCTGACTTACCTCAGTCATCGGATGTCATCACTGCAACATATGCAGATGACACAGCCCTGCTAGCTTCGCATGAAAACCAAGAAACGGCAACAAGAACATTAAAAAATCATCTGGCGCATATAAACAAATGGTTTAATCTATGGAGAATAAGACTGAATGAAACAAAGTCCAAATGTATAACATTTACTCTAAGAAAAACAACAAATACAAGAATAGAAATAAATAGAAAACTAATTGAAAACGTAGACACCGTCAAATATCTGGGACTACATCTTGACAAAAAGTTAACCTGGAAGAAACATATTTCAATTAAAAGAAAGGAAGCAGAACTAAAATATAGGCAACTGTCATGGTTAATAGGGAGAAAATCTTCTTTAAGCCTAGAAAATAAAGTCTTACTTTACAAAACAATATTGAAACCCATATGGACATATGGAATTGAACTCTGGGGAACAGCCTCACATTCAAATGTAGAAATAATTCAAAGATTTCAATCAAAAAGTCTCAGATCATTAAGCAATGCTCCCTGGTTTGTATCAAACGCCACTATACATAACGATCTCCATATCACCACTGTTAAAGAGGAAATCACTCTAAAATCTCTCAAATACCAACACAGACTCGAAAATCATAGCAATCATCTAGCCATCAACATCTTAGACAACAGCACAATGACAAGAAGATTAAAAAGAGTACATCCTCTTGATTTGGACCACAGATTTAAATAATAACTTTTTTTATAATTGTAATTTTATATTATACTATTTTCATTTTGTCACCATGTTTATTGTATGTATGTATTTTTGTTGTGGTTATTGTTTTTTGCTTTTGTTATGCTTTTCTAATAAGATGTGTTTTTTTTTGTTGTTGTTTTAGTTTTTTTTGCTTTCTCTGGTTGGACAACTTTTTAAAAATAATATTTAGAAAGAACCAGAACTGTATGGTTTCTTTACATGTCAATAATTTATGTACAATTGTATTTGCCGAATGTTCATGTAGAACAAATTGCAAATAAAGCAGATGTTAAAAAAAAAAAAAAAAAAAAAAAATAATATTTCCCCCCTACACATAATATAGTATTTACAATTTTTTGTCGAAAATAAATCAAATCAAATTTCATTGTAGTTCCAAACAGATAAGAAAAGTGGGCTTGGTTACTTATGCACAATATTTCAATGTTAGGAGAAATCGCCGACTAACACGTGTAATTCGTACCCGTAGGCGTACACATGTGTGTGCGTGTGATTTAAATGTTACTAGATGAATGAACATTTTAAGGAATGATTTAAGTTAGTATTTTAAAATCTTTACTGAACAGCATTGTGGAAAAAATTTTTAAAAATCAATTATTATTGAATAATGTTATATGTTGCATCTACATTAGCAATGTTATATTCTGTATGGTGAAACGCTCTGTCAACCATAGGTTGAGAATTTATATGGTACCACCTGTCACCGGCGATAGAGTTAAGCGCTATCCAGTTTCGGAATACATTAGTTTTATCCGTGCCATGTTTTTTGAATATCGGTGATTTTATGTTTTTGATGTTTTGTTCGTGGATGAAATATTCCCATAATCACAATTTAGTAAAAGTTAAAATATCAAATAATAAATGACGCTAGCCTAGCACTAAGTGTTCGAACCACACGAATGCAGTTTGCATTACCTTCATCGAACAGACTCTCCATCGCCCGAAGTGACCCTGATACCCTGCTATTTCCTTCGGCTTTCCTCGTATTTTGCCCATGGAGAGGCGTTTTTACTTTTGCCTTCAGATAAATTTTAATAATAAATTAATATACTCGGTCTCTGACAAATAACATTTTTACGCCCGAATTTAAAGTTCGAGATTACTAAACCCGCTTTAAAATATGGATGTTTAAAAATATCGATGAATTTTGTTCGGTCAATGTATTATAACATCGACATTTTAATTTTTCAGCATCGATATTTGGCAACATCGATGTATTGTTGATATTGCATCACTATCATGCACTATTCACACGGAGATTATATTGCATCACATAGCATGCACTATCCACACGGCGGCGTTGGTCTGGTGGGTGCATCGGACGAAGCCGGCGGCGCTAGCCGAATGCGTTTTACTACGCTCCGTGAAGTCACGAAGGTTAAGCGCATTCGAGACTCGCGGGTTCATGATTGGGTGACCGGCCAGGAACCCCGGGACCTAAAGTCGTCGAACCCCTGGCCGAAGGGATAAAAGGCAATGACTGACTGCGACGTGACGAGACTTGACAAATATTAAAAAGTAGCACTTTAATGGAGGATTACTCCCCTGTGCTAAAGCGCTCAACGCCCCTTAAGGAGGCTTGGAGACGCGTTGCGTCAAGGTGGAGACGCAACAAATTAATAAAAAAAAAAAAAAAAAGCGAACGCCGCGGCGCGCCGCCGGTAGCGGGTGCGATCGACGTGTGGGGGCGGAGGCGGCGTCAGCCTGCGACAGTGACGGCGCGCCGCGTGTGCGCGACCGCTGGCAACAGCGCGTGAAACATTTGGCAGCTGCGCCGTCTTGTCCTGACCTTCCGCGGATGCAGCCTTGTGTATCACGGTTTCTATCTCCCTGGTCACTTCATGTCAAAAAATATATAGAATTATTTACTGATATAGTGTGGGAAACTAACTAAGATTTGTTTGCGAAGTTAGTATTGAGAGAGAAACTACGTTTGTGTCCAGGAGCAAAGCAAGGGTCAGTCTCAAAAACTGTTTAGTGGGTCAGGGGAGACTGGGAGATAAAGGCGATCGAGATGGGATCGCAGGACCAGAAAAAAAGAGGTGTCCTTTATTTCCTAGAAGCATACGGAGGGTGATGGAAAACGATACTTTCGTAGATCAATGGATCGTAAATAATTTATACAATCCGAGAATTAGGATTATGTGGTTCATTGTACGGATTTTATAGACTTTGATGTTTTTTATCAGTTGAGCATTTGCAGAAGTGTGGGAACTCGACATCTTCATTTTCAGTGCACTCTTAATTGGTCTCCTGCTCAGTGGACATCTTCTCAGACATGGATGGGAAGTCCCTGAGAAAGTGAAGTAATACTGTGAGACTCTACAACATGCTTTTAGATTACATCTCTCAGAGATGTTCGTGTTTCAAGTGATGAAGTTTAGATCAGTGTCTTGGTAGCCATTATATCCTTCGCTATCAGTGTTACATAACTTCTGATTGTGTTTTGATCGCAAAATCCAAGAATTTGCCAATGTAATGCTCGATGATGTTGATAATCGACTAGTTTGTGAAAGGAGTTGGATGTAAATGAGGTAACATCTACCTCTTCTCTGAATTAAGCGGCGTTTGTATCAATTGCCTTCTTTGAAGTAAATGTCCCCAAACTTCGTTCAACTCAGCACCCTGAGTAGAAGGTTGGAGAAAGGATGTTGCGTTACTTGAAATCATACAATAATTTGTAGTGTTCTAGCAACGAGACGTCGACATACATCGATACCTCGATATTGAAGGGCATCGTGTGTGACTGTACTACAGAAGTATGAAATGCGGTGGCATTGAAAAAGGAAGAAGACACTAAGGGAAAAGAATGCATTTGCATTGTTCGTTCCGTTGGAACACTCATATTTCATGATAATATTGATTCATCTGTATCAATATACTGATAATATCCAAATCAACATTATTTCAATACGTGCGATTTGATACTTTTGTTCTTTCAAAGGTCTCCCCTAAATTACTTAAATATCTATCTAATACAGAGTCACGTCAGTGGCGTCTGAAATATTTGACTATTGAAGGAAGATTATTTTCTCAGGAGTAGCGTCGGTTGGCTACCATTCATCCTAAACAGGGATATGTCACTGTCACTGAATATTCATCGCATTACAATGTGTTTACCGTGCCTTGTGCCATCTACCTCCGCTCTGACCTTTCCTTGTTCTGCCTTGCCTTTCATTACAATACCCACCTCTGCCGCACCGTGCCGTGCTCTGTTCTGCCCTGCGATATTTACATTACCCTACACTGTCATGCCTGGCACTTCTTGCCCCACCATCCCGTTTTCCTATATTACTCGGGCTTTCCTGCCCTGCCTTGCGCTTTCCTGTCCTAATTCGCCCTTTCCTGTCCTTCCCTGCTCACTTTCGTCATTCCCTGTCATAGCGTCCCTTGCTCACCTTTGCCCCGTCGGAGATTGCTTCCTGGAGTGGTATTTCCAGGGCGGGAGGTGTGCGTTGGAGGCTGATGGATCGTGAGCCCGCAAGAGGGAGAGGCGGGATGGGTGGGGCGGGGCGGGGCGGAGCGGAGCTAGTGAGACGCGTTGGGATGCGTCTGCTCGTGAGGGAAAGTCGTCCTAGGCGCGATATGGGTGCGTTGCGTGGAGCGGGGCGGGGGCGGGGGCGGGCGGGCGTCCCTTCTGCTGGAGCGGGAGGTGGACCGGCGCGCCGCGCACGAGACGGGATGGGGGGGGGCGGAGAGGGGAGGGCAGGCCGCGTTGCGCCAGGGCACCTACCGCGCCCGCCCGCAAGTGGGGCACGGCCACCGCCTCTCCTCGGCCCCCCTCACCCGCCCCCCCCCGCTCCCCGCTCGTTATTCCCCGCTCGCGGGCTACTTCATGCGCTTCGCAGGTTGATTCTGAAGATTGATACGAGCGTGGTTGATTGCACCAATGTTGTCGCTTCGTTTAGACGTCATGGGCTGTGCGTCGCGTGATCTGGGATGAATCCGCTCGAAAGAGAAAGTTGTCCCGGGCGCGTTCCGCTGGTATGTTGCGCATTCACCCGGGTAGCGCGCTTGGCGGAGGCGAGGCAGCAGGCACTGCGGGCCGCCCACGCTATTTATTATTCATTTATTTATTGAGTGTTTGGAAATTACACACTTCAGTTACATATTACTATTTCATGTGCCTTTGTTGTCTTACATTGTAACTAAGACTAAACTTAACACTAAACTATTGCCGCCCACGCTGACCATACGTCTTACCATGTCCTCGCATGATTGCGAACGAGACTTTCTGGAGGAAATTGTGTTTATTGGTTAATACTTGGGGGCAGTTTTATGGAATATTCTGCGTAAAACGCAATATAAGCATGACTGGGATTCTACCGGTAATAGTTTTGCCGTTCGGAGTATTGGAATGGTTGTGTGAAAGACCCTTGCAAAAATACACGTCGAAGGTTACCCTACGGCACTTCTACGCTACCCTACGGTATTAATTACAAACATACTATTAATATTTACAAAATTATGCCTTTTTACACATATAATGGAGTTAATACATCCATATTAATTGTGCGGCGTCCATTTTCGTAAGTTTTCTTTATACGTATCCTTTAATACTTCGAACAGCTATAATCTCATACCACTTGAAAAACATATAATTTATAATATGTTTTAATTAATAATATAAATAATTAATATAAAATTTTTCTTCCCAGACTATTCTTTACTACTTTAATACAACTCCGTAAGTATTTACCGTTTCTTCTGAAACACCCTGTACTATGAGTGTTTCCAATGCATGAGATTCGATCGCATTATGAAAGATGCATGTATTCCGGAGTGAATCCGTTCAACAGGTGTTAACTCATGACACTTGACATCCACGTCCTCGTCCATCTGCAGAGAGTTTCTAGATCTTTTGAATTGCATGATCAATATCCTGCTGTCACTTTCACTTCGACCTAACTTCATCATCCCTTATGTTTTCGAAAAGGGGAAAAGTGAAATACAGGGCCTAGAAATAAGGCAGTTAGGCTAACACGTTGGGTATTCTATACTTTTACATATTTTTTTATTGTATCAATCGTGGATCATCTAACATTTTAAGCGTCTTTCCCTGAAAGTTTTCTGTAAGATTCGATATTTTCCAGTGATTCGTCTTCAGGTCTAAAACACCTCATCGAATTGCATTGGTTGTGTGATATATTAATCCTTTGTATATTTCATATTATATAGAGTTCAATTTGGAATTCTCCTTCAAAACCGACGTTAAAGCTAGTTGTAACCTAAGTAATCATTTTATAGTTGCTTGGTACTCTTCACCAAGATTATGATGTCGATTTTTTTCTGCTTTGTATTTACTCCCGTTTTTATATTATTTGATTTTTAGGCAATTATTTGTTCATTCTTACATTCTTTTATTTTTGTTCATTGTTTACTACTTTAATAACTTTAGATAGGGAAGGTATTCTTTTTGCATGAATTTGCTCGTGGCAATGAAGCTTCTTCAGTAATTTTGAGTTTTTGGGAATTTTTAGAGGCAGTTTCAGAACCCACAACAATTACAAAAAAATTGCGACACATAAAAACACGTGTGAGTGTACGTAGCCATTCTTATATTCGTAATGTGTAAACACTTACAGATTTAGCATTTAGCGCAATTGAGTTCTTATGTCGATATTTTCTGGAGATTTTAGTAATTTAAGAATGCATGCATGGAATCGAGAATCAATTCTGGAGAATTAAATGTGGCGTTCCTATATTCTGATTCAATTCTATTCCTGCATAACATCATTACAACGATGTTTTAAAGAAACGCCCAACACACAGTAGAAATATGTATTTTTAATGTGTTGTCATGGATGTTTTGCGAGAATAATTCACAGTCGCTCCTCGCCCCGCCCCCGTCCTCACTCTCCCTACCCTGTCACACGCCCCTCGCCCTTCGCTTCTTGCCCTCGCCCCTCGCCCTGCGCCCCTCGCCCTGCGCCCCTCGCCCTGCGCCCCTCACCCTGCACCCCTCGCCCTGCGCCCCTCGCCCTGCGCCCCTCGCCCTGCGCCCCTCGCCCTGCGCCCCTCGCCCTGCGCCCCTCGCCCTGCGCCCCTCGCCCTGCGCCCCTCGCCCTGCGCCCCTCGCCCTGCGCCCCTCGCCATGCGCCCCTCGCCCATTGCCCATCTCATCTCGTCTCTCGCCTTCGCCCTCGCTCCTTGCTCCTCGTCCGGCTTTGATTATCTCTTCCCTCGTCCTCTCATTCCACAACACTTTCTTTCCTGCCCTTCTTTGCGATTTGCCCCTGTGACCTTCGCGTTGGCGCTCATTGGAGCATTTGTTCGTCTGTCGTTCGTGCATTCGTTATGCATCTTTAAACGCCTTGATGCTTTCACTTCTTTGGCATAGTACACAAGGGAGGCCATCTCTTGTTGCGGCGTCGCGTCTGACCTGGATCTGAATTGCGTCCGGTCAGTTTCGTTGTCAGGCTGCGGTTGGGACACAGTTTCTTGAATCTCGTGCAAAATTTGCAAAATACAGAAAGTTCGTAATTCTCCTGTCAAATAATGAGTTTTTTTCTGTTATATATATATATATATATATATATATATATATATATATATATATATATAATATATATATATATATAATGAGTGTTATATATTTTCGTTATCAGTATACGAAAATACAGAAAGAAAAATATCGTTTTTTTTTCAGACGGACTACTCTGACGGGTTACTGACTGATTGACTACTTCTCTGACTTTCTTCTCTTCAATAAAGGTTCAAAACATTTAATATTTATTTATATTTATAAAAATTGGAAATATAAAGGTTTGAAAAATAATAAAATATAATCATAATAAAGCGTGTTTTTAAAACTTTCATTCATTTTCTTTGCCAACATGAAGTTATCAAGTCATTTATGTGCAATTATTTGTGTTGTGATTATGTTGTATGTCATACTATCTTATAGAAAAACGTCAAGGAAGTCGATGAAGTAAATCATTCTGTTAAAAGGGGTCGATGCAAGTAAAGTGTTGGGATTCCCTGCTTTACACAACGGCCAATGACCTCACGCGATCCCTTCTTCTCCATTCTGCCCCCAATTCTATTCTAAGGACCGGGCGACGGACGGACTTTTCGTTCCGGTCCCATGTTCCCAATGGCTTCCAGGCACTGTAATTAAGTGCATGTCACGCAATAAACCGACCTGGAGCGCGGTCGGAAGGCAAAACAAAATTGACAGTAGTCGTCATGCCTCTGCCGTCTCCGTGGCGGCGACCAATTCCCGCGCGGTGAAGATTTGAGACCCCTTCGCCCGGTTTCTTCGCGGTCGAATTCAACAGCTGTTCCGGGCCAAGGCCTTCTGGCATGTGAGAGGTCCGCTCAGGGGCGTTGCTGTTGCCTGCAGAAGTACCGACCTGCGTCATTGCTTGAGAATTAAAAATTGAGTGGAGAGGCAGAAAAGGGCATTTTGGGAAGACCGAATCCGAACTTTCTTCTCCCCTCACCAAGTCACAGCATATACCATTTTTAAAAGTAAACTAAATAAAAATACAAAATAATCTAGGGTATAAATATCTGTGCTTTAAGTTTAATTGCCAATATCAAGATATTAGAGTAATATTAAATAGTAGGGTAGAGTGGATAGGAATTAATATGTTTACATTGTTGCCTTACTACGCACCTGCGTAATAAAGTGAGAGTATTGTAATGCTGCCCCTGAAATCAGCGGTTTTTCGATATAAAAATCGCACTGTAGGGCCCTGGTCTCGAAAACGTGGACAAGCTTTGTTCCTGTGTGTATAAAATTATTTCATCTAACTCGTTGTGTTGTCAGATTCCGCGTTTTGTTGATTTTTGACAGAAAAATCGAATGACTAAAACGTCCGATTATTAGCCCGTCCGTCCGTCTGTTTGTGGCCACCTATAGCACATTTTAGGCGACTTTTTCTGAAATTGATATTCTCCCATCGATCTGAACGAACTCGAACCCTGCAAGTTTTAAACGGATGTTTTGATTTGGGGGTACTTTACATGAAGCCTCAACATTTTCAAACTTCTCAAACTTCTCAAAAAGCTCCTGTTTTTTTTTTTTTTTTTTTTTTTTTTACGTCGCCGTCACCATCAATGTCGCTGTAACTCTCGCCGTCGCCATCGTCGTCATCGTTGCCGTCGCCATCGCTGGTTGTTACCGTCGACAGTGCTGTCACAGTCACCGTCGCCGACGCCGTATGAGCCCACCGCCCCCCCACTTACGTTTCGGCCGCCGCGCCACCACCATCGTTGTTTCCAGCGCGCCCAACCCGCCCCCTCTCGCTGCCCTGCCGCCGCGGCGCGCCGGGGACCCCTCTTGATGCGTCCGTCCGCCGCAGCCGCTTTCCCTTCATTTGCCTTGCAACAGAACCAATTGCTTCCAGCACCTGCTTTCTTGAATGGATGAGGATGGCTGGTGCATACTGCCGCGCGGATAACAGCGAATGATGTCGGCTCCAACTCCCAGGTCAAAACCGTGGCTTCCGCGGGAAGCTGTTCTGCATGTAGAAAACAGAAGTAATTACTATGAGAGACTGGCATGACCGAAATGTTTTAACAGTGTCAGTTTAACTTTAACAAAATCATTTCTACAGCTCCGGAAGTTCAGTCCAACTCCAATTCGAGAGTAGCATCGTAGAAATTACTGCTGTTTGGGAACAAAAGAAACGTAGAAAGTTACTCACGACTAACATCGTTAAACATTGTTCTAGAGTTTATTGTTGTTGCTGTTTCGTCCAATGTTTTCGCTCTGGAAACGTATCCATTGGTCCTCCCCAGACACGAACTGTATTGTTAGTGATTGCTTATTTGTCTGCGCTTTGGACTCTCGACGCTGCCATATTCTCCATGTTTGCGTCACTCTCTGTCTCAGCGTTTATGCGATCAGATTAGGATGGGAATTGTCTCAGGATAATTACTTTTCAAGGTATCTAGCTAGAACCTTACATAAACATGGTAAGAATGGAACGGTGGCTGTAATAGAAGTCAACTCGCTATAACTGCCTGGTTTTCATCACAATCTTAAAGTCACATTGTGCTTGGTTGAATTGAATTGAATTGAATTGAATTTGCTTTATTTTCCTCTTCTTCCTCTTCACTTTACAGTTTCTACACTATTACATATTTCCAAATATTTCGGCTTCATTTCGCACGCTTAAATTTTTATTGCTCATTTGGAGAGAAAAGTACTTTTCGTTAACACTTTTATTGTCATTGTTTTAAAAATAGAACCAGTCTTCATTAATGAATAAAATTGCATTTAACACAAACAGCTTTTTAATATGATTTTAGGAATTAAAAAATGATTAGTTTTAATTTGCACATTTTACTTCCAAGCCTTTGTTTTTCTCTGCTGTAATAACTTTTGTCGTGTAACTGACTATTTAATGTGGAGCTCACATTACTAAGTGAATGGTAATTGCAGTTTTATATAAAAACTCTTTTAGTACAAGAACATACAACACTAGGGAACAAGATTTTTACCTCCAGGAGGGTAGAGTGCGCAACATACTCAATTTTATATTTAGATTACAAATGTCACAATAAAAACGTCGTATCACGTCACAGTTTTTAAATATACCGTATCCTGAGATTGTAACATACTGTATTTTGCTACTAACGCAAATTCATTTAACGATAAAGATAAAAGATAATTTTTTTGAAATGCAATTGGTTATAAGTTGGCAGCTGTTAATTATATAAATAAAGTTATATAATTTCATGCAAATAATATAATGATGATAATAATACTAATGGTAAAATAATAATAATAATAATAATAATAATAATAATAATAATAATAATAATAAATAATAATAATTAATAATACGCGTTCATATTTTTTGAAGGTATTATATACGATCGTCTTAGATGCGATCATATCTTTTGAACCCTGCGTGATAGAAATATTTTATAATGATTTTCGAAATCAGTTTGATCGTTTCCTTTAAAATCACCTACTTTCATTCTGATAAAATGTTCCCTAGTGTAATTTATAAATAATAATGCAAAAAATATTAACACATCTAGACACGAGATGTGGTAAAATGAAGAGATCGGACACATTTCAATACCTTGAAAAATGAATCAAAACGAATGAGGGTGATAAAGGAGCAAAGTGCAGGCTAGAAAAGTGAGGAAAGCTTAAATCTACGATACGCAAAAGAACAATATTTTATGGACACCTTAATAGCATAATTTTTTGTTTGTTAATCTACACTCGCTCAGTTAACTAAACCACCAAAATGTAGATGAGTAAAAAAGGATTGAGAAAAGACGAAAATGCAAGTCGGGACATAAGCACAAAAGGTGTTCGGGATGGATAGGTGTTTTGTAACTGTATCGAGAAATTTAAGAGATTCCTTCCAAAACAAAGTAAAAAATAAGTAGTATATATTCTAACACATGAACAAAATCTCAACGGAAGAATGCAGAAATTCTGGAGGGGAAAATAATAGAAGAGGAAGAAAAAACACACGAACTGACCAGTTGTTCCTCTCAGTCCACAACTGGTCAAGTTCAAAAGGGAGAAGATGAAGTGAAGGGTGAATATGGAATCTAAAGTTGAGAGAGAACGAAAGTTCATCTATTGCTATTAATGAATTGTGTCTCCGTGTAATCCCTAGTTTTTCAACAGGGTATGGCGTTTCCTGAGATGAGGAAATGACTCTGTCTCGCGAAGACATAATAAGTTGAGGACACGTAATACATGTATACAGTGATTTATTTTGGGTAGGAAAAATCATAGAGATACAAAAAATACTTCGGTTCTAAATACTATACTAATATTGGAACGATATAGAAAATTTTGCATGGCACCTGAGCAAGGATGACACTCAAACTCGTGAAGCGTTCCACATGTTTGGGGGCGGCCCATTGCGTTGTGGTCAGACTGCACGCTATCCATAACTGTGCCCGGGTTCGATCCCAGGCGGTTCCAAGTGGGATTAGTGGTGGGCAAAGTGGGTTCGCGACAGGTTTGATCGGGGTACTGTTGATTCATCTGCCAATACGCATTCCACCGGATCGTTCCATCATTACCTACCCTATCGTGTCATTAACCATCGTTACGCTAAAGATCTGTGGTTCGCAGCTGCGTCTTGGCGATAACCAAGGACTAGCTGAGAAGGGCTGCAGCTACCTCAGCGGGTTATCGACAGGTAGGGTACCGGCTTGGAGAATTAGAGAGAGGGGAAATTGTGAGGGAGTGGGGCGCCCCCTCCCAGGACCGTACATACCGATGGGAGAGAGTGGATGTAATGGCAGGCTGGGGAGGGGTCCAGCTTGAAGCTGGCCCCTAATAATAAATATAATAAATAATAAATAAGGTAATAGTAAATAAGGGGAAGTAGTTCGAATCATGGACAAAAAAAACTGCTCACAATAAAACATGTCGCCCACACTCGAGTTGACGTACGTACAATGTGTGTCACGAAAAGAAGGAGGAAGAGACCTCAGATAAATTGAAGCCTTCTGGCACTGCAATAGTGCCAGATGGGAAAGTATGTAGTCAGCCATCAAGAGGACACATTAATGAGGCAGGTCAAGAAATCTGATCGAAGAATGGGAAACAGCGGCATTGTAAGCATTGCGGACAAGACTATGCAATATCAAAACGCAGAATAACATAGACCCTGAACTTCTGATGCTACTTGACATGAAATGTGAAGCACAAAAAATGTTAAAGAAATCTTGCAGAGACAGATCACTCCATGAACAATATTTACAAAGAATGGACAAGGTACAAGGTACAGATCAATAAAAATCAATCATTGATGTAGCTTAAAAGATGTAGAATGAAGCCAGACTGAGAAGCAATTTTATTAGCTGCCCAAGAGCAAGCGTTGAGAAAACGGCATTATGATAAAACGGTTCTCAAAATTTCCCAAGATGATAAATGCAGCATTGGCCATGAACAAGTAGAAACCATTGATCATATCGTCTCAACCTGTGCAATTCTAGCAAACACAGAGTTCTTGAAAAGACACCACAGGGTGTATAGTTACCTCCATTGGTGGATCTGTATCGCCCTCAAGTTCCAAATGCATGCCCCGAGTGGTACAAACACTCACCAAAACCGTTGACATCTGTTGGGTTGTGTACAATATTCTATGATCAAAAAATTCAAACTGATCGCACGATAGCGGCCAAAATAAACCGAATATTATTATATGGGATTTGGAGAAAAAAATCGTGTTTACTTATAAATTTACTATGGCATGCAATCGAAACGTCGTAGCCAAGGAGGCAGAGAAACGTCTTAAATACAAGATTGTGGAAATCGAGATCAGCCGAATATAAGGCGTAAAAGCACAAGTCGTTCCGATAGTTATTGGAGCTCTGAGATTTGTTCCGCATGTGTAAGAACTTGGCTAAACTTCCAGGTAAATCACAAGATTAGGAAGGGCAAGAAATTTCTTTATTTTGAACAGCCCACATTTTTCGCAATGTATTATAGAGACACCGATGGATCTGCTCCTTAGGAACTGGTTGCAGCCTGGAGTAGACTTTATAATCAACCGGTACATACCATCGTTAGTCGTGAATTAGATAAATAATAATAACAATTAATAATAATAATAATAATAATAATAATTATTATTATTATTATTATTATTATTATTATTATTATTATTATTATTTTCTAAATTTTCAAGAAAATTGCACCATCGATATTGATTACATTTTGTTGGATAGTGTGAAGGACGTTTAAGAGAATGGTGTAGTTCTCATGTTTGTTGAAAACCATGATTTTTCGAAAATTGAGTTCAAAATTTGTTCGGCGTCTTCCCACAATTGAAATATTATAGATAAAGATTTTTCTCCGAATAAAATGTTTCTTAAAGATAGATTTTGAAATAAGGTCATATACAATTTTTCGAAAATTTTATACTTTTCGCGTAATTTTGCGTCAAAATAGAGCGAGAAAGTAAGTTTTTTTTAGCGACTTTATTTAAATTTTCCACCAAATTTTCCGCCGAGACGGACACAACATCTGTGTCTTCATATTCATCGGGTGTTCGTCTCTTTCACAATATCAATGGGATGAACCCTTGATACGTATTTCAAAATGAGCTGGAGTGACCATTGATCTTTAGTGGTCACTTTGAGTAGGTCTTTTCGACTGCTCTGAGTGTGGATGCTATTTTTTTTATTTTGTCGAATGGGAAAAGCTCATTCCACTCAGTTGTCTATCAAATTATAAATATGGCCGTCCTAAGAAATGGTCATGGTAGTGTATTTTAATCACAGTTACAATGAGATGATTGATTAAACATACAAAGTTTGTTTGAAATGTTTTTGCTGGTTTTCAGATTATGGTTTTTTATCTTCAGAACGTTTGTGGCATCACAAATTTAAATTACGCATTTGTCAACTATCCGTGTCTTTCGAAGTAATTCATGCATTTTCTAACCTGCAAAGATAAGTTTATCATATAGTTTTACTCCGCCTTGTGAATTACCAAAGGTCGGTATGGGTTGACGTTAATTGACTAGAATACTTTTGTAATAAATATGTTGTGTATTGTTATTTTTTGTTTAGTTTAGATGAGTCGTATATTCTCTGTCTTGAAACTGAAAGAATACTTGACGAGGCATGCCACAGGAACCGGGCGGAATACCATTAAAGGTAGGGTACAAGAAAAAAAAACAACCAAAGCAGAAATTAGAAAATACTAAGGGACTACGTAGCTTATTTCCGGACTTATATCTAATTTATCGCATTTCAACTATCCAGCGCAGTGGCAGATTATATACGATAAAGTTGTCCTTGAATCGATTTTCATCAGAGATAGCGTCTTTTGATGTTCTGATAACTATTCTTATATTTCAATTACAAATTTTATCCTATTGATTTCCCAAATTTGTGAGATACTAAAAAGAATCGTATCTCTATCAGCGCTGTTATCATCACTATATCTTCATATCTACTCTAAGCACTGTTTTCAGCGATCTCAAAAACTGAATGTTTGGGCTACATAAACAGTTATAATTTGCACTGTTCCCAAATGATACTTATTTTAATTGAGACATCTGAAAAACATTGGAAACTGTGATTTCTCTATCTATTCCTTCCTCTTCCATATTCCCACTCGTACGTGCAGTACACTATTACACACGTCGGGAGACTAGCCGGAGGCTTAAGAGCTTGTCCCGGAAGGGGCGGTGTCCCGCTGGTGGGAGGTACCTGGTTAGGGGAAAACCCCGCTAGCCGACGTGTAGTTCAGTGCCGGATCTCAGCGTGGCCATCCAGTGGGAGAAGGGCATCGCAACTTCAGTGATAAAAACATGCACTTCACTTACGGGACTAATGGCCATAGTTAACGCGCTCAGTAACAGGATGTATCAATCATTATTAATAGAAGAGAACGACACAGATTGCACCAGTTGGTGGATATTAATTTTTTAATGTAATTCCAGTTGCGTTTTGACAAGTTTGATTGTATCAATGAAACTACATTTATTAGGCTACTATTTGGTATTTTTTTACTTGTAAATGTTTAACTGTCGATCTTTTAGAATCAAGTCCAAATGTGCCAATCAACCCCACTTCCGGGGTTGCTTGGCACAGGACTTGGAGTTAGCTCTTGGAGTGTGCGGTAGGTTGGCATACGCGTGTGTGTTGAAAATGAGCGTTGAAAAATAAATCAATGTCAAAATTGATTATTTATAATAATGTTTTATTTACAAAAACAGATGAAAACAACTTCGGTCGTGCACATTGGCAACTATATCAAATTTGGTAGTTTCAAAATTACGTATTTAAAAATCAATTGTAATTTGATTAAGTCAGTATATTACTTTTTTAATATATTTTTTTCTTTTTCTACATTGAATAGATAACTTCATTTAATTGTTTCAAGTGTCCCCGTAAAGAAAACCTAAATTTGCAGTAGACGAGCAAGGCGAAGTTGAGGGTGTAAACTACAAAGGAAGATAAATAAATCTTTAAAAAATACAAAAATAAACGATAACCATTGAGAAAATTAAACTATCTTCTGATAGCAGAAAGTTGGAGCCCTCTTTGAGCCGCTGAGTTCAAGTTGTTCTTATCATAAGAGGACGATAGGAAGGGAGCCCTTTCCCCTGAGATTGGATCGCCACCGCCCCGTTAGACAACGTGGTGCTGCAGCAATTAAACGAAAAGAGCAATAGGCCTCGTTTATGTCGCCCGCACGTGTCGTCTCACGAATGGCGGTAGAGCCCACCCAGTGTGTCCACCACGTTCCCGTGCAGTAAGCCGAAACATAGGCCCATTGCACAGCACCTTACTAGAAATACCATGAAAATTGTTTCTTTCAAAAAAGATATTTGTGCTTATCTGGGAAATGAAGCGAAATTTTATTGTATCAAAATTATCGGAAGTAGCGAGACAACGGAAATAGTGACCACTACGTCTGTAGTGCCCTCTTCAACTATAAAATGGAAAAAATATGTGTTGAAGCTTTTTCATTGACTTCAAATTTGCTGAAAGTGGAGCTTATGCCTTGTAGTGGTGAGGAGTAGGACGATGATAATTTATTTTCCTTCTTGTTATATTTAAAGAAAGGGCTGAAAACACTTTATTAATATTGGCCTTGCAAGAATGTAATATGAATGGTCCTTTAAGAAGTAGAAAATCGTTGGTAGACAGTGTGCCAAACAACCGCGAACGGTTTTTTTTATATAAAAGATGGCCGAAATGACAAGGGAACTCAAAATTAAACCAGTGGTGCTACAACAACACATACGTTCTCGCATTATTCGTAACATTTGCAAATTTCCAAAATTCAGAATGTTCAGAGAAAATCTGACCCGTGATATTTTTGTGAGCGTATTTTGCACTATCCGAGAAAACATTTAAAGAGAAAATTTGGAATCGTTTTTGAGAATATCTTGTTTTAAAATTGCTTATATCAGACACAAATTTACGGGGAAACTCTTACAATTTGTTGTAACAACTATTTAAATGAGACCATGTACAAATTGTACATGGTCTCATTTAAATAGTGAATTTTGAAGGATAAATTTCATGCTGAAGAAAAATCTGTTCTTCAATATTGTAGTTGTAGGAAAATGCCAAGCAAAGTTTGAACTCTTGTAATTTTCAATAATTCAGAGAATTCAACGAAAATTAGATCTCGGACCTGTTTCATTTTTATAAGTGCACTTTTCTGTACTTCAGAAAAGAACCTAAAGAAACTAGTGATGGCATAGACTTTCTCGTAGTTAAGTTTTATAATTTCCTTGGTGTGGACTGGCTTTACGGTCTTGCCCTACCCTTTTACCAGATGCCATCAATCGCCGCCTAAAGTTCATTTTTTTGAAATTTTGGCAATTTTTCGGTTTTCTAAGTAGAAGAACCGATATATTTTTTAAGAATATTAGAGAAGTGTAAACCTCGTCATAAATGGCGATATTCATTGAGAAACTTGAAGCAGTTTCTAAGAAAAGGAGGTTTAAGCGTTACTGTAAATGCAAAATTTGAAGGTCTTTTTCACAGGAATCTATTGAGTTTTCGAAAAACTTCAAATGAAGCCATTGGAATCACTTTCACTCACAAATGCAATAATTTATACAAATTGCTATAAATGTGCACATTGACGACGTGAGAAATATTTAAAAAAGTACATTTATGTAATTTTGTAAAAACAAAAGAATACACCGAAATGAACGTAATATTAAACAGGGCAATCAGCACTATGCGTTGGAAGAGTTTGAAAAAATTTAGAGCTTATTTGAGAAAATAGCGTCTGAGCGTTTCTCAAATTGTAAAAAATTTGAACTTATTTTCACAGAAAACTGTTGAGTTTTCGAAAAATTTTATTTGACATTATTTAAAGCATATGTACTCATAAATACAATAATATGAAAAAATTGCCGCTAATGTGAATATTAACGTCCTGAGACAAATCAAAAAATTACATTTTTGAAATTTGTGAAAAAGGAAAAGTATAGAGCAATGTGGCGTTTATGTCATCTTATAAGCTACGTTTAGAACTATCTCTACCAAAAGTTTAAAGAAAAAATTTGAAGCCGTTTTTGAGAAAATCTTGTTTTTTGTAATATTTAGAAATTGCCCATATTACACGCTTTATTGAACGAAAACTACTAAAATTTTCCAAAAACATCTACATTACCTAAATGAAAGAACTAATTACGGACACCAAATTTCAGTTGAAGGGAATACTTCTCTTTTCAATTTCATAGTTGAAGGAAGCCGCCGAGAAAATTTCAAACTTTTGAAATTTTCGAAAATTCAGAATTAACCGTAAAAATCGCACCTATGTCCCCGTTATAAGTGTAATTTACTCTATTCTTACAAGAGATTTAAAGAAAAAAATTGGAGCCGTTTTTTGAGAAAATTTTGAAAATGTCCGGGGGTTCATGTACAATACCCCCATATTTTAAAGAATATTTTTCAAAATGTCAAAGCTTCAACTAGAGCCAGATGGACAGAGGTTTCTTCAATATAAAAAAGATCGTACATATGATTTAGGCGCTGGTATTCTCAAACGGACGGGCGGACGTTTTGAAAAAAAACCTCTTTTTTTTGTATCAGGGGCCCCCAAAACGTGTATTTCCGATCGATCGAAATCGATTTTCCGCAGCATTACATAACTTTCTCTATACCACGTATATTACTCCATATATACGTACGTACACGACAAAGTGAATATTGCAGTAAGTTTTGAGAAAATTTTGCGAATGTCCTTGAAGCTTCGTGTAAAGTACTCCCAAACATCCAAATATCCGTTTCAAATTCGCAGAACCTCGCGTTCGTTCAGATCTTTCACGGAATATGAATTTTGGAGGAAATCGTATAAACGGTTTAGGCGCTAGCATTGATCATAGACGAGCAAACTATCCGACGTTTTGCCATCAATCGATATTTCGGTGTCAACGATCCACAAAACATTGATTCTTTCAACATGTTAGAGGAAATGATTAACTACATACGGAACAAGATTTATCCACTCTTTCGTTACCAGGGTCCGAGAAATGTCTCTCTGTCGGAAAAGTGCTGATATAAGCAGCAAGATTACAATACTTTCTCTTTACTACTTGCGTAGCAAGGCGAAGATGTAAAGAGCGGGCGATCTGTCCAAGTTTAACAGAACTCTGATTGTTATAACACAATTCCTTGGCTTTAAACTAAAACGACTTGTCTTATTTGGGTCCCTTCGTGTCACTGTTGTGAGCACGCGGAATTGTTGCAGCTATAGGAAAACAATTCTTGCATCTATGTGTCGAGCAGGGCGCACCGGTACGCGAGAACAGTGACGGCAGTGGTACAGTGTTCGGAGCGGCCGCAGGGAAACGTTCATCCGGAGTGCCTGTGTCCACAATAGCGACATGATGACACACAATAAGACGAATCGTTCTATTTTTCAGCCAAGGAATCGTGTTGTCACAATCTATCTTCTGTTAAATTGGAACAGATCGACCGCTTTTTAATTACTCTGATTGGTAGTATCCTTGCTTTCCTTTGATAAATTGTAGTCGGATTACGAAGTAGTACCTTAAACAACGAACCAAGGACCGCGCCCGAACCTTTCGATTCTATCCTCACCCCTAAACTTGGGACAGGGTGGTGGATTGGATCTCCCATCCCGATTTGCCCCGACCACCGTGATCACAATCGCCTCCGTAGGCACGACGAGAACACGCAGACAATTACTCGCACTCAAACAAATCGCAAAGACAATTTTAGATATTTATTTAGTCCTTCAACAACTGAGGCCATTGAGACCCACGAGTGATGTAATCAGCAGATGATAGCAATAATGCTGATGAGGTGAATGATGGAGCAATCTGGAATGAGAGGTAGGAGAAACTGGAAACCCCCGAGAAAACTTGCTTAGAGTTCCCATTGTCCACCGCAAGTTCCGAGTGGGTTGGCCGGGATCCAATTCGGGTCCCTTCAATGGAAGGCGTAAGCACTAACCACGAGCCACCCGTGGAAGTAAAAACAAACCAGAAGTAGTAGTAACAATCTACCGTCCCCGTGGTAACGACCGATTCTCCAGCAGTAAATACTGAGACGCTGTCCGGCTTCTCACCGCTCGAAATCAACAGTTCGTCCGGTGTATATAACCGGCCGAATTAATATCTTACCAGATGCGAAGAATAATGAAATTATTAGGCCCGCTAATTATACTGAAATAAACTAAAACCTCTGCGATGTAAATATTTAATATTAAAATATGATATATACACGCTAAGTGTCTAGTGTTTGGTGCAGATTTTAAAGCCTTCACACCTTGAGAGGATTGGGCAAGACGACAGTCAAATGATCTCGTCAGTAATACTATAATATCAAATGTGTAGTTCGTTTGCAATTAATTTGGTCACACTGGAAAGTTTTATATTTTGCAAACCAAAACGTCGCATATATTGCTGCTGCCGGTGTCGTTAAGC
This sequence comes from Teleogryllus occipitalis, assembly GCA_011170035.1. Classification (NCBI taxonomy): domain Eukaryota; kingdom Metazoa; phylum Arthropoda; class Insecta; order Orthoptera; family Gryllidae; genus Teleogryllus; species Teleogryllus occipitalis. Next base: position 179,192 of record BLKR01001590.1, on the reverse strand, counting down.
GAATTGCTTAACTGTGTTCCGTGGTCACGGAAGTTAAGCAATTCAAGAGACCACGGATTCCTGGACGGGTGACCGCCTAGAAACCTCGGTTACTAATGGCGTCGAGCCCCATACCGAAGGGATAAAAAGCACAGATTGACTGCGACGTGACGGGACAATAACAAAAAATAAGTGAACCAAGGAATACTCCACATACCTTCTTCAATGCCCAAGAAGGGGTAGGAGTCACGTTGCGAAGACGCTACAAACTTGATAGAAACACTCGTTCGTACCTGAATTCGTAATTCCACTGTGTGTCGTAAAAGAGAAGATAGAGATACTGGAATTGAAGAAAATACGCGCAGATTGTACTTCTCCCCCATACGTCACTAGTTTTCACAGTTTTTTTCCCTAGGGCTTTTATCCAGCCGACAGCCGGTTGCCCTTTACGTCCCGAAGGGACGCATATTCGACCATTCACTAGACACCAACACACTTGCGGGCTCCTCTGATCTGGGGTCAACAGAACGCGAGGCCCTCCGCGACAACACACACACACAAAGTCAAGGGACAAAGAGCCATGCCCAAGGCGGGACTAGAACCCGCGACCCTTCGGACCGAAGCGCTGAGTCGGTACTCGCTCTTAGCCACCTCGGCCATCCAGGTCGGCGTTTTCACAAAGTTTGGTGACAATAAATCAATGAATGAAATGCATGCATCGGAAGTGTGGCCAGGCTCCGCGAAGGCAGGCCCGCCGCCCAGAGCCAGGGCGTAGGTCGGCCGGGAAGGGGCGCGGCGCACTTTCCCTCGTGTCTCGACAGCGCAGGCGCCCGCCCGCCCGCCCGCTTCACTTTCTTTTACGGCCCCCGCGGCTTCGGCGCCGGCGTGGGTGCCTGCTGCCGCAAGAGCGCGAGAGCTGCTATCACTAGACCTCGGATTCTTAGGCAAACGTCTGTTTTACTCTGAAGACGTAGGAAGGACGTCCTGGTGTGTATTTGTCAGACCGCTTACCTTCCGTCTCTGCGTACCGTGCCCCGAATCCCGGTCGATCCACTGGACATTTGTGGTGGACCAAGGGAGTTTGCGTCAGAATTTCACGGCGTTCTCCTTTTCGCGTGCCTCTCGTTTCGCCATTGTTCCGTAATTAAGATGGTATCGTTATCATCACCACTACATCAGACCATTCATCTCGGCTGTGATCCAAAAGACTTAGGTACTAAAGTCATAATAAAGGTAATTTTGACGCATACTTTTGAAATTAATTGCAGGGTGCGAACTCGCAGTTTTCTTCAGCGGGGGACGTTCAAAACCAGAGATGATAATCAATACATGAAGAAACTAGAGCAAGTGCAAATGTCGAATTGACAAATAAAAAAATATTCACGTCCGCAGTAGTCTGAATAAATCCTGCTTTGGAAATTTTTCTTTTCTTATTTCTTTGATTTGAACATTTTAAAATGTGGAAATCACAAATTAAGCAACTAGAAATGGAGTAATTTTGTCTCTGGTAGAGACAACTTAATATTTGTCCAGAACGAGACGTCAAACTCTCTAGGGGCCGATCCGTGGCATCTTGCCCGTTAAATTGCACCCTGATTAATTGTGAACAGGAGGCATTAAGTGCCATTGAACCGCATACAACCTATAGTATGTAGAAATGCATATTTCACCTCTGAAGCATGGAGATGTTTTGATTGTATACTCTTTTACAATGAACAATCTACTTTAAAAACAAAGATTCCGGTAGTACTAAACACCTGTTTGAGATTTCTTCAAAAGTCAATAAGACCTTATGGGCCATTTGAGGGGGGAATACACATACTGCCCGGAAGAAAGTGAAAGAGAAAAGAGCATCAAAGAAAATGGTAAATGAATCAAAGAAAACTGATCGAAAAATCTGGTAGATTGGTGCTCATTGCGTTAGTGATTTCGGGTGCGGCTACTGCGGAGGGTATTAGTCCCGTAAGTGTAGTGCATGTGTTCTCCAGCGGTTGCGGTGATCTTACCCTGTTGGTTGGTGAGATCAAGCGCCGACCTACCGTCGGCAAACGGGGATTCCCTCAACCAGGTATCTCCCATCAGCAAGGCATTGCTCCAGCCGAGACACGTTAAGCTGGTGGGATTTGGTGGTGGTAATATTTCACCGTATATTCACCACCAATTCGACGTGGCATGGATTCAAGTTAACCCAAGGTTGGAGATGTTCAGCAACGCACTGTCCATAGCCGCCCATACTTACGCGGTTGTTGCAGGAGTAGGATCATGAGCACGAATCGCTCGTTCAATTATAATTCACATCTGTTCTGCGACATTCGTATGTGGTAAGGTTGGTGGCCAATCATGGATTGGAATTGTCTAGTATTCTCATTAAACCTGTCCCGAACATTTGTCGCTCGATGGCATACATTCTTAGGCAAATGTCTGTTTTACTCTGAAGACGCAGGAAGGACGTCCTGTTGTGTATTTGTCAGACCGCTTACCTTCCGTCTCTGCGTATTTCGTTGTCGTCCTGGAAAACACTATCCTTGTTAAAAGACACGAAGACGATGAAGATTTGAAGATGGTCACCATCTAGTTGAACATAGCCATTGTGAGTCAATGCCTGGTTCAAGATGACGAAATCGCCCAAATTCTGTCATGAACAGGCCTTACACTAATATGGAGTCACCGCCAGTTGTAGCCTTTTAGACAACTTTGGCTGCAGCGAAATGGGTATGTAGCACATTGTGCACTATCATCTATTCGTATCAACTGGAAGGTCGGTGCACAGAAGATTTTGCCAATCATCTAGGATGCAATTCAAGTGCTCGTGAATCCACAGTGAGGCACCGCTGCCTATTCCATTCGATAGTAAAATTTCGTTCAGTTTCACTTGATTCATTCAGAGTAAAAGCTCTGGTTTGGACTCTTTGCTTTGCTTCTGGACACTAATTGTAGCTTGACCACTGCGCACATATTCTTCGGTTCTTTGGAAATTTAGTGGCGAACAGTTATTTGGTGAACAGTACCATCAAATAATCGTTCTACATGTCCTCGCAGTAGTGAGCCTCATCTTTTACGTGGGACACAATAAGGGATACAAGACAAAATATGTAGCTCAGTTGTCGATAGTTTTTATTATACGAGAACGAATAGTTCTTGTCAAGGTTTGCCAAAAAACATCGTCACTACCTTTTTTCATAAATGAGCTTATTTTCTAATGTGACGTATCTCCAAGAAACACCATATTTCAGGAAGAGAAAATTAATCACATTCAGCCTTACAGTTCAAGATATGATTAAACAGTTTTCGGAGAAACGCAATTTTGAACACATCATTTGGCAAAATGATGGAGGAGCGTCGTAAGAATTTATAAATATGTAAAACTAGAAAACAAACGGAAATATAGATACGCCAGTTTGGAAATAAGCTCTTCAATTTTATTTAGTATGCTGTCACAGTGAGGGTAGGGTTTCCAAAGCTAAAAAACTCACAGATTGCACTTCTCCACCATACGTCACACAGTTTTTAACAGAGGCATTAAATTAATTATATTAAGAACGGCAGTGTTGTTGGTATTCAGCTGCTATACCTCATCGAAATCAAACTGCGTTGCCTCTAAGATAAGTTGCTGGTATCCTACATTGGTTGTTGCTGCCGTCTCACTTAAAAACACGAATCTGTTCGCATGGACGATCCTGCTTAGACGTCGCGGTCATTCAGAACAAGTGACTGGCCACTGTGCTATCCTTAATGGAAGGTAATGCCATTAATGCAGGACTAACGATCCACCTTTCACACAATAAACCAGGAAATCAGACTTCAGAAATCGAATGTCTCTTGAGTCTAGCGCCAATTGTTGACCCGATATTATCATTCCAAAACTCTATTATTTCCCGTTGAGAAGTCATCGCCAAGGTAGACACCTTTCTCTTTACTCGCAGAAGTTCAAGTGACATCAGGGATGCTGTTTCCCAATGCTAACGCAAAGTGAAGTAGTTCCATACCGTTATCTCAAGACTTAGGGTATCTCCGTGTAGTGTATCGGGCTCTCTGTCTAATCTATAAATGTATAAAAGCACTTACGCAGTGCAAATAGTAGTTAAGTGTCAAATCCTAAATGTTTATGTTCTCGGAGAAGGTTAGTAAATGACAATTCAAAAACGTTAGCATTTCAACTGATGTGAATCTTTTTTGTTCACGTACCTCTTAAAGAGGCAATTTGTCCTGTAATAAAGCGAGTACAAACACTTCCTTTCTGCTGACATACATAAATGACGTTCATAATTATTTTTGTTTCTGCAATGTAAGGGTTGGCTCTCCCTAAATCATTATTGTATGTTCATTGGTCATCAAGCATTGTTTTTTGGTTTTAAGTGTTGAATTGAGCTCTATGTATTACTGCGTATCACATCTGCTCATGTTCACCAAGCTAGTGCGGTAAAAAGTTTTTGGCTCCAAGAAACCTAAACTTTACGGACGATTATCAGAACGCAAATGGATGCTTAAAGGGTGAGTGTAGTAGAAAAATAATAGTTTATGTATTAAGACCGTGATGTGGTACATTTTGAGGGAAGTTTGTTAGCGAGATGTGTTTATTTTTTTGCACACTCACCTCTGACTTAAACTTCCCTAGTTTGCTACTTACTTCATAATGACCCTTGCATCGTCATCAGGAAGATCGCAAATTGTTACAAACGAGGGGAGTGAAATTGCCTATACTTCCCCTGCATGCACAGTCACATTAGGTCCGACAAACGTTTCATTTCCCAGCGTTACTAAAACTTGGTTTCATTTAGTATTTATGCCTCGTTTTGTATAACATACTTTCTTTTAAGGCATAGGCCGAGTCATTTATCGACCTAGCCTGTAAATACCTGGATCTACGTATATTCAAAATTTAACTTATTATGTATTTGCATTACAGCAGAAATCCCAGAGCTCAAAAAAACCGTGCACAGATTGAAACCCATTGTACGTCACACGTATTTAACTGATAATTTACGTTAAATAAAAACTGAAATGAGAAGGTTTTTGCACTATAAATTATTCCGTAAATCCAACATCAGTTGCAAGTGCGAAAACAATTTACCTACCATTTGAACTTGTATATAGATTTTAATTGTGCACCTAATGAAATTGCTCTGTCTGTAGTGTGTCTGATGTGGTGTGATTCTTTTCTATTTATTTTCTTGTTGACAAGTACATGGATAAGTAAAAGTTATACTATTCACATGTTTTGCTTATTACCAACGTACAAATTAAGCTTAATCTATTACATGGGCGAGGGAACCAAATTGGGCACTTCTGTTCATGCTCAACTTCGAATTTTTTTTAGGAATACATGGAAAGGAAATTTGTTTTTGATTCGGGTTGGTTGTGTAGGATTCGGCCGAGGTTGAGTGCATTTAATGTGGGAATTTGCGGTAAGGAGAAATATAAGTTGGATGCAAGGTAAATGATATGATTGGCTGTGGGTTTGATGGATAGTTCTTTGTGGAGTTGGTCGTTGGTAACAAACCAAAGGGCTTTTGTTACTATTCTTAGGAACTGGTTTTGAAAGATTTGTATTTTGTTAATATTAGTTTTTGCGGCATTAATCCGGATGGGGCACGCGTGTAAAAGGAGGGGTGGTTTTGTATATTATTATGGCTGAAATGATGTGGTGTGTTGCAGACGGCGCTGGCGGTGATGGCGGCGGGGCTCCCAGCCACGAGGGCGGCGCAGCTGCCTCTCTTCGGTAAGGACACGCCCAAGCGCCCGCAAACGGCCTTGCCAATGACGCACTTGTAGATTTGCAAATTGAGAGTTTCCTGCTATTCGGCTGTTTCTCAAGCCCACACACTTATCAAAAGAGAAATCAAATAATCCTTATGAATAATCATTATCTTATTATTGTAGATCTATTTTGCGCTGGGGCGCCCAGAAGGGAGGGAAGGTGGTGCAACTTGCCACATGCTTCGACTTAATTTAGACCCCGAATTATTTTTTTGCATTCACAATCAAAATGTATTTACTTATAATTCAAATTAACCGCTATAATTTATTTCTGTTGCATAGACAAATAAATTCTATTTAATTATTGGGGAGGTCACGAAACTTTTGTTTGAAATACGGGTCCCCTTGGATCTACTGCCCTATGCCTCTTCTTTTCTCTGGGCGCCCCCGTTTTCGCGACTATCGCAACTTACCACCGTGATTGTGAGAAAAAATATAAATTAAACCGTTACCAAAAAAGATCTATCAGCAGAGGTATCCACAAAAATGACATTAAAAACAGGATAAAACATTAACTCCGTGCCATGTACAATAAAATCGCTTAAAAATTCAGTATGAACTGGATATAATGCATTAAAATGATTAACCAAACATTTGTAAAGATTGAAATGAAAAATAAATTGAAAAGTCATTTCTTCTTTTACCTTCAATTGCATATGTATGTCACGCCACTTTAATCTCCCTTGTGATCTTCAGTTTTCCCGGCCTTTGCAGGAATGAATGTTTTGATGCACGAGTGATGTTGGTACTATTTAAACAATGAAGGTGGGTGGAATGAGGGGGCGGGGGAAACGGAAGAAACCTGACGCAAAACGGCTTTGTCAATCGCAAATTGCCCACGGATCGACAGGGGTATGAAGTTCCGATGCAGAGGTGGAAAGTCGGTACGCCGATGATTCCACCACTGGTCGCTCCGTGCGGCCACTCTGTCCCCACTGTCGGCCATTGTAATGCTTCGCTCCCGGCCACGCCCTCGCCCGCGCCTCCAAGGCTGCGCGCAAAGAGCGGGCGGCGCGGCGTGCGGCGCCTCCCGAAAAGGGAGACCAGGAAGGTGAACCATTGGCATTCAGCAGTGCGCAACCGCACGCCACCCGCCCTGTCTGCCTGCCTGCCTGCCCGCCGGGCGGCCGCTGGCGAGGCGGACGGCGCGGCGGACGAGGCGGCGCGCGAGGAGGCGAGGGGTCTTCGACCTGCGCGCCTCACCACCCGCCGCCTCCGCCTCCGCCCGCGCCGGCCGCTCGCCGCTCGCCGCTCGCCTCCGCTCCGCGACGCTTCTTGCGTCGCCTCCCCTCCGCCCCTCTCCCGCTCCGCGCACGCCGTCGCCGCCCCGGAAGAGGCGCCGTCGATGGCCCTCGGCCCCGCGAGTCCCCTCTCAAGCTGGGACGTTGCCACGCTGCCGATGCCTCTGTGCCTCAGATGGAAAGAGCAGAACAACGTCGCGTTTAATGCATGTGAACGGAGATCAGTTCATACTTACGCCATTAGGCTGGCATGAAGCAAATAAATGATTGATTAGTCTTTCCAGGAGCGTCGACAGCTAATATCATTAGACAGTGTAGTGCACGATTTTAATCGCGGGAGGTGGCAGTGATCCTCTCTCGCTGGATGGCGAGATCCTGCACCGACCTACACATCACTTGGCGCTTTTTTCCTAACGAGGTATCTCCCACCTGCGGGGCAACGCCCCAGCCGGAAAAGGCTCTAAATTCCCGAGTGGTCTGTCTTCCCACATGTGTGGTAGTGTAGTGCGTGTGTGTATGTGTGTGGGGGGGGGGTAAGGAAGGGGTGAGGATAGGGACAAGGAAGAGAAAGGAAAGATCGCGCGCTCCGTGGCCTGTTTGTTAGGGTACTGCTCCGGCATTTGTCTGGTGTTGATCGGAGAAATCACAGAAACTACCGATCAGAGTAGCCAACCGCTAGATTTTTCTCTTCCAGAAAGCGGCTGAATTCGACCTAGATATCTAGCCAGTGCCGAAAAGCCTGCCACTGAGGTCGTGACTCACACCCTAGGACCTCCCAGTCACAGATACTGTACTGGGGAGCAAATGTGAGGGTGTTTCGACTGCTGCTAATTTCGTTATTAATGTCTTTTACGTATACTTCCCAACACGTCCAGATGGAATTGGAATAAATGTGTTAAAGTATCCCGTTTTAGAAAAAAAGAAAAGAAAGGAAAAGTAGTGCACTTCACCTTTGAGATTACACATTTGAAATACGAAGTTTTTTTAGAGGAATACAGATTGTGTTTAATAGTGTAACGACGAATTAGTGGAACGACGTCGTAAGTTTTAACCAATTTCTGCTGCACATTCACACCAAACTTTTATGTCAACCGTTTTGTAATTTCTTACTACTGCGACATTGTATGTTAAATTTTGTATTCTGTGTATCCTTTAAATCAGTTGAAACCCATTTTCGAGAGATTATAATGTCCACATTTTTAATCGTAGTAATTTTAGCTCTTGTAATGTCTAAGAAAATATGTTTAATGCCATCCTGTGTGGTATGATTTTTGACACATGAGGTTCCTGTTCAGCACCATCCTTATGTTCTGCCCCTGACCCCTGGCCCCTGGAAACACGTTGTTTGCTCATTCCCGATATGGTCTGTATTTTTGGGAATTTTCAAATTTAACTCCTCAAAGGCGCCCGTATGGCGATTCTTTTTTTACTCTAATGTGTACGGATGTGATTATGATTGGGAATGTCAGAAGAATTAATTTAGTCAGGTATTTACCCCGAGTTCTTTCACGCGGAAACTTTCTGCGTAATTATGCAATGGGGAAATAGTACGGGATATTTGTAATAGCCTCAGAACCACGACCGGCGAGTATCTAATGTTACAACTAAAGTCCGAAATATGGCTATTGTTAGGAGTAGCCGGTTAATTTGCACATTAGCCAGACGGTGTAAATAAAGCTGCATGCATGAGGGTTAATATTGGCTGCAGGGCGCTGGCCACAATGTATGTTCGCGAGGCGTCTTGTGTGTTCCGGAGAAGTCCTTTGGCATAAAATCCTGTTGGACATGCTTTGCCGGAATCAAGGTTGTTTTATGCAAGCGTCGAAGCGTGGAGCCTCGTTGCCAACTCGGAAACGCACAGTGAAACGTCAGCTGAGATTTATAGTCGGATTAGGTGGGTAATATCACTTTTTTCTTCTTTGATCCAAATAATGCTTCGAAGCTATTCCTACTTTGAACTTATTTCACGCATTTTGGATAATTTGAACATTAAACGGCTAACTCATGAATTAGCCTGATACAGACTTTAGTTGTAACATATGTGTGTGAACGTGTGTGTGTGAGTGAGAGGGAGAGAAAGAGAAATAGGGAGGGAGCAAAAAGGAGGAGAGAGGGAGAGACATACAACCTTTCTGGCAGGGTTAGTCTAGAACCATGTATTTAACTACGACGCCGCCAGAATGGAACCTAGAATCAGCGAGTCTACGAAACTAACTGCTGTGGATTCCCAGCCATTCGTTAGAGTATCCAGTTTGATCTATAAATAATAGTCGAGTAGCTTGCATGTGGTGGGTAATCGTCTGTTACAGTTACGTCTGTAGACCTCTTGCGGTCCACTATTTGGGACAAGTGAACCGTCTCGATTTGCGTATGGGGAACTGACCTTTATTTCGCTCTTTCCCGAATATTCTAAGAGCTCAGAGTTAGAGCTTCACAAAACGAGTTTTTCTGGAACAAAAAAACGCGTTTTTTGGAGTTTTAAGATAATTACATTGGTGGAGCACTATGAATACTGTTTTTCCTGCATAACATAAATCTTTCTGAATAATTTCCTTTTATTGTGAACTCGCGTAGCACAAATATACGTTTTAGCATGAAAATACCCACAGGAGACGCCTGGTTATTTGGTTTGATTGTACAAGTGGTGTTGCTGTAGGACGCCTTTTTTACGATGGTCTCCATGTTTGTAAATTTCGGGAATCATTCATTAGACGAAAAAAGCCCAAAGGAACCTCAGCGTGACCTCGGGCGCGCCAGTGTATGCGCTTTGCGGCCTCGAAGGTTGAAGTAGTCTCCCCGCGCGGAGGCTGGACCGGGTGTGGCGAGTGCAGGAGCGGGAGCGGGAGCGGAGTCGCTCCACCATAAAGGGAGCTCACGGGTGAGCGGACGCCACCCACCGCCCACTGGCCGCCGCTTCGCCACCCACGCGCCGCGCCAAGAGTCGCTGCCGTCAGATGGCCTGTGCACCGTTTCACGATCTGATCAGTTCTGCGGGCTTTCATGTTCGGCCCATGCTGTTGGCAAACGTCTGTTGTAGCCGTCGTTTTCCTCGCCTTCCACTGCTAGCACCGGGGTTCATATGTCACCGGCCGAATGAGCTCAGAGCCAGCATTACCGCTGTCTCTGCTGCAAATCTGACCGGCAGGTCCTAGGGTTCGAGCCCGGACGGTGGCGAATTTTCGACACTGGCTGGACGAATTTCACCGTTGTCTGGAGGAGAACTCTAGCGACCGGCTGCTCTGATCGGTAGTTTTCCCCAGCAGTACCATAACAAACGGGCCACGGACCATGCCCGTTTTCCTTCCTATTTCTTGTCTTATCCTCTCCTTTTACTCACACACACACACTACAACGCAACCACACATGGTGGGATATCACTTGGGAGTGTAGAGCTTGTTCCGGCTGGGACGGTGCCTTGCTGAGAGGGAGGTACCTGGAAGGGCAACCCCCCGCAAGCCGACGCGAAGATCCAGGAGATAATTTTCTTTCAAATTTCGTTATTCATTCTGCCAAAGTTGACTTACTGATGTTGATAGTATTTAATAGGAAGGCATGTTACTAAATATTTTTACATTACGTAACTGATCATTGTTGTAATTATGGGTCATGTATTCGAAGTGATATATTTTCGTTGAAAAATACTAAAAACTGTATGTGACGTATAAGAGAGAAGTACAAACTCCGCACGTTTTCTTGAGCTTCAGGATCTCTTTCCCACCCTTTAAACATGACTAATTGCTTGATGAATAAAAGTACTAACAAAACGAGATTTATTATTAGAATACTTATGTTCTAATTGCCCTTAAGTGGATACTGCCTTCTGTTTTGCAAAGTTTGACTTCAAACAATATCAGTAGATTAAGTATTTTACACAATTTTTACGTATATCCACAAGTGAGTTGCATGGATTATAATTCGTCTATGAGATTTACGAACTAAAGCTTTTTGTTGATCAGTTTCTTTACGGTGTCGCCATGCGCAGCGCTTATATCATAGAACAGCCAAAATCGTTTCCCTCCACGGATTTTACTATCTCCATTTCAACGAGAATTAGGTCACGTTTGTTTCCCAGACATTCTTGCTAAAATCAACGAGAGAATTCTTCTCAGGTATGAATGTCCCTCTGAGATTTATCTGTACTCTCCTATATTTATTACCTTTGTGTATTACCTTTACCCAGTGTTTGACTTGAGTAAGATACCAAAATAAGAACCAAACGTTGTCTCTTCGTACTAAGTAAATGGTTTATAAAGATAATTATATTAATATGAAGAGAATTATGTAAAAAAATATAATTATGTTAGTAGAAAAATCATTAACACGAATAAGTTGTTCTATTAATAAAATAAACATTTATCTATGACAAATGGAATGTTCAATAATTCTTTATGCCCAAGTAATACTGCTGGGCTAAGCTCTGAGACTGATTTTGGATTGAGATTCTCGTACATGAAGCAAATGTGAAACATGGGACAATCGACATTATTTCCCTCGAAAAGGAAAGCGAACGAAATTTCCTTTATGGAAAATTTTTATAAAAATTGTGGGGTTCGAACCCACAAATTCTGTTAGGACTCCCAATCATTGCACCACGGAAGCAGATATTCGGTAGACTCAATAAAATTTCGCAATTACTATGTGCCCCACCAAAAACTTTACCATGGAAGTTTAGCCTTCGCCGAAACATCAGTGCGAGATCTATAATCGCAGGACGACTTACACAACAATACTGCCACAGACTTCACTCGACCTCCTTCACACATGGCTTCTTCCAACTAACTTTCCGTTTCGCGTCGCGCGTCTTCCTGTAGTTCCACCACAGTGACATTTATCTGTATTATCTACATTCATTGCCTTAGTGTGCGAGTTCTGCAATTGACGGGCGATTGAAATAGAGAGGAATTTAATTCCCCCATCAGTCCCTTTGAAAAACGTTTTTCTGATTAAATATAAAACTGGTAAAATCTGAAGATGGCAGATCGAGATGTATTTTCTCTCAACTTCTTACCACTGTTTCATTCTTAACGTGATAATTTGCGAGGTAATCCTTAACTCTTAGTGAGCAGCTTTTTTACGATTCTTCCCAACTATAAACACCTGACTTAGCCATTCTTCAGGATGTCCTTAGGATAGCCTGTAACTAAACATGGACAATGACTATCGTTTTCCTTCGTGTTATGATGGCATGGCTATGACTCATCAGCAGTTTTAAATAATTCAAAAGAACTATATCCTTTACCAACACCAACACAACGTGTAATTTATCATTCGTCCGAAGTCGTGGTTTAGCATCAGCAAATATAGCGCAAACTCGGATTACGTGTAAATTGTTATAGGAAGGGCAAGACTGTGAAGTCTTGCCAGTTGAAATCACAAGGTATGCAGTAGGCTTACGTTTTCCCGCAATACTCGTGGAATATCACTGCAGTTATAATAACGTTGACATTGATAAATACATTTTTAGATGAGCCTTTCCGAAAGCTGGACGTTGCCGTCATTTTACTTCATGTGAGATGCCAAACCCATCAACCGCGATCACTGGGGCAGTAGTGCTGAAGTGAGCGCAATACGTGGGGTCGCAGGTTTGAGTTCTGCGTAGACAAGGGTGATTTCATCCTTGTGTAGTGTCATGAGTGGCTTTCCCACCCTTCATGCATCACCTTTCCTGTTATATCCTATCAATCCTGACTTACCCGGGTGATGGAGGAGGTTGCGTGTGAGGCAAGTCCCCGATACATCTTGGTCGACCGTCCTCCTTGATCCCTCACGAGTTTGTGCCATCGAATTGTACATTTCCAGTACCTTGTGCATTATGAATCTACCTGTTTATCTATCTATCTATCTATCTGTCTATATATCTATCTATCTATCGAATCCTTTACCATTATCAAAAATTGATGAGATTAGTAGAAAAAAGGGGCTATCCCAAGATTGACCTAGTTCTTTTATGTTGACGGCTTTACTAGAACTTTCATAATATTACTCGGTACAGTTTTAAAGTTTTAAACACAGTTCACTTACAAGTCCGTTCTGAATTTAAATACGTTACTCGAAAAGAATGTTTTAAGTTACTGGTATATTTAATGCTAATAACCCATTTCACGAAAAAAGGGGGCGGGGTTCCCCCTTGTACTGACCCCTTCAATTGTGGGCGTCATCTGTGAATGCCTACTTCAAGCGTGGATGAGTGACTGATTCTCTACACCCTCAATAATTGTAGCAGAAATTATTTCGTGTTTCCTGACACGTAAACTGTCAAGATACAAAAGTGTATTTGTATTTCGAGAGGTGTTCCTGCCCCGCTGGAATGAGAGATTCGGCGCCGACCTACACGTAGGCTTGAATTGTTGCACTGAGCCACCTCAGCCGGTAATAACACCGAAGTTGTCCCAATGGCTGCCTCGGATACAAATGTAAAGATACAGGACCTAGTTGGGTCTAAGGGGCTAACTCTGCGTCATGTTTGGGGAGCCCGTGGTGGTTCCTCACTGGAAGTTTCCAGAAAAGCGGGAGTCTTTCGTAGGTCCCTCAGGCACCGATAGATGGAAGTCGGAAAGGGCAAAACTGAAAGCTAGTCTCGACCGAAAAGAAAAGGAAACTTTTCTCCGTATCATAAGAAATCAGCTGCAACACCTATGTGTACGCATGTGGAAGTTCTCAAATTAAACGAAAACATATTTTTAAACACTGCAATATACGGCAAAAAATACTAAAGTATTCACTTCCAATATCACACTTCAAAAGTGATAATTTTATAAATATACCAAATGGAATAGTTTTTTAAAAAATGAGTTATTCTTTAGTAACTAGTTTTCGTTGATAGAAATACAATGGATAGAAACTTAATTCATTGAAATTCTAGTTAATTTTTCATTTGCTGGTTATTATTGGGTAGATAATGTTATTCCTTCTTTAAAACGTTGAGCATGTAGCTGCTGCTCAGAGGTTTGGTAATTTTTTTACACATATTACATTACGTTAAATAATTTTCTAATGTTCATTATAATGAATTTCAAAGATATGGAATAATAAGAAAGATATGGAAAGGAACAATATAAGAGAAAAAGAAACAATGCAGAGAGATATTTGAAAATAAATTGCAAAAAATGAAAGATGAGGAAGGAGAGGAAAACTGGTGCAAAATGGTTCGAAGAGAGGGAAATAAAAGCAGTGAGAAGGTGGAGGAGTACGGGAGAAAGAAAAAAGAACAACTTAAAAGGAAATTGTCTCGTGATCCTTAGATGACGATAACGAAGAAGGAAGAATTATCAAAATGGGAGTTTGTTTTAATTCCATCATTTTTATGGGTTACCCCTAGTAAATAAATATATAACAAATAAATAATTAATATAATAATTAATTAATAATACAAAAATAATAATTCAATGACTCGGACACTACTTTCATACGCGGATGTCAGACGAAGGTTCGAATTGGGTCGTAAGTGTCTCTTGGAATATGAAGTAGTCCCGCGTCCATCACACATGTCTGACCACTGTGAGCTCGTTCAGGGGCGCTGGCGAAGAGGCGAACCCTGCCCCCACCCACGCGTGCACGCCTCCATGCAATTCGACCTCTAGGACATTAGAACACAAAGTTTGCGATCCGCAGTTGACAGTTTGCGTTGTCCTAATCGAAACGGGATTTGGTTTGACAATAACCGGTTGTCCGAGGTCCGGTTTTTGAATTAGGCTAAACCAGATATACAATATTGGAAAAACGGGGTCTTCTGCAAAATAACTCCCGTGTATAACAGGAATGTTTTTTCTGGATCATCTCAACCCGAAGGTGGTCGGCCGAAAATTTCCGGTCTTTCTAGAGCCAATACACTATAATTTATTGTTTCCTTAACGTTGTCCATAAACGTTTGCCTTGATCTATCCCTTGCACTGTTTCCTTCCAGAAGTAACTTCGTTGCCTCATTCTTTAGAAAAACAGGGAAGTTCTTGTTCAGTTCTGTTATGTTCTTGGCAAGTCTGTATTCAGTTCTGTTAAAAGGAAGTAAGTCACAAAAGAAACAGTTGAACTCTTGGCATTTTTTATTTGATAGTATCAAAAAGTTATCCATTCTATTCCCCAAGAGGCGTCATGATTCATTGTTATGTATATACAAGATCGCCTTGGTACATTTGTTGTTACAAGATTCTTTAAAATCCCACTTGAGTATGGACCTGTAAATAACAGCAACAAAAGTTGCCAGAACTCTGTAAAGAAATCGCATATGTCTATTTCTAAATATTGCATTAGGAGAGTTAAAAATTGAAAACCATTCGTTTACAGATTATACCGACGCTCATGTGAACGTAACTCAACTGCATGCAATATGGCGAATATGATTCAGAGGTTAAGGATGTATAATTCTCATTAGGGTCTGAGATTCAAGCAAGATCATTGTACCCCGTGACCGAGCCTTTCCTGGTATTCCCATCTCATCGTTTTTGCTCATACAACATGCCGGACGTTTTCGAAATCTGACGGCGTCCCGCTTCTGGAGTCCTGTCTCTTCCGAGTATCCCTCTTCAGTGGTAACTAATAATAACTACGGCAGTTAGAAAATGTGTATTATATGTGTATGTATGAGTATTTCGGATCTGCATTATGTACTGGAACATAAAATATCAATTTTCCGTTTAAAAATCCCTTCATCTGCCTCCTTCATTGTGCTGTAATTTTGTGCATGCGGTTGGTTTTGTTTCTTTTTATTAAAAATGCGCCATTATTCCCTTGAGTCCTTTTCTGTGTTGGACTGAGCGCATTAGAACACATGAGGGAGTGCACGTGCCTCTTGAGTGCTGTTCCTTGGAATTATGTGCGTGGCGTATACATGTTCTTCGACTCCTGTTTCGTGTAGCTGCATGTGGGTGTGGTGTGACGATGCCCCTAGAGTCCTAATCCTCAGAGTTGTCTGTGTGTTGTTCGTTGCCCCCTGAAGGTTTGTGTTGGAGTGGTGTGCCCGTGCCTCTTGAGTCCTGTTCATGGAAGTGAGTGTAGGTGTGGTGTGCCCGCGCCCATCGAGTCCCCTTCCTGGGAGGTGTGTGTCCAGAGTGATGTTAACGTGACCTTCGAGTCCTCCGTGGAAGGGTGTGTTGCAGTGGTGCCCACGTGCCCCTGGAGACGCGCTTCCGTGGAGTTGTACGTAGGACCGGTGTGCACGTTCCTTTCCTGTGGAGTTGGTGTGGGAGCAGTGTGCACGCGCGCTTCGCGTCCCGTTGCTTGGGAGTGTGCGTGTGAGCGGGGGCGCGGTGTGCGCACGGCCCAGCGCCGCGGAGCTGTCCGGCGACGTGCGCGTGGAGTGCGCATCGGAGCACATGAGGGAGTGCACGTGCCTCGAGTTCTGTTCCTTGGAATTGTGTGCGTGGCGTATACATGTTCTTCGACTCCTGTTTCGTGTAGCTGCATGTGGGTGTGGTGTGACGATGCCCCTAGAGTCCTAATCCTCAGAGTTGTCTGTGTGTTGTTCGTTGCCCCGTGAAGGTTTGTGTTGGAGTGGTGTGCACGTGCCTCTTGAGTCCTGTTCACGGAAGTGAGTGTAGGAGTGGTGTGCCCGCGCCCATCGAGTCCCCTTCCTGGGAGGTGTGTGTCCAGAGTGATGTTAACGTGACCTTCGAGTCCTCCTTGAAAGGGTGTGTTGCAGTGGTGTGCACGTTCCTTGAATTCTTGTGTCGGAGCGGTGCCCACGTGCCCCTGGAGACGCGCTTCCGTGGAGTTGTACGTAGGACCGGTGTGCACGTTCCTTTCCTGTGGAGTTGGTGTCGGAGCGGTGTGCACGAGCGCTTCGCGTCCGGTTGCTTGGGAGTGTGCGTGTGCGCAGGGCCCGGCGCCGCGGAGCTGTCCGGCGACGTGCGCGTGGAGTGCGCGTCGGAGCACATGCGCGTGGCGGTGCGGACGCGCGCGGGCGCCTCCTTCAGCGGCCTCATCTACCCGCGGGGCCTCTCCAAGAACAGCTCGTGCCTCGCCGAGTTCGTGCACAGCCCCTCGCCCGTCAGCTACCGCCTGCCGCTGCGCTCCTGCAACACCATGAGCTCCGAGCTGGTGAGTCGCATAGGCTAAATGCATAGTCATAACGAGGGGACGGAGTTCGATGACCTAAAACATCGCCAAAAATGAGCAATAAAATGCTCATAAAATATTTTTAAATTGCCCCAAAAGCAAAGAAAAAGAACGTAAAAAGTTGAATTGAATTTGCCTTATTTTACGTGGCGAGACTCAGGCCATGAGGCCTGCTCTTCCGTCTGACCACGCAAATTTCGTTACGCTCCTTTCACCTACTAGGGATGAAAGAAGGTATTACTTGGGCGACGAAACAGGCAGTTTGAATTTAGCTCAGAGGCATCATTTAGGCTTGAGGATCTTTTACATGCAGTAAATCTACTAACATGGGACAGCCGCCTTTACTTCCCCTCCGAAGGAAGGCGTGCGAAGGATTTTTTCGCCCTTAAAAATCCACGGCTTCGAACCCGCAAACTTGGGTATAACAGTCCGATACGCTAACCGTTACACCATCGCCGCCGTGATCAAAACCAATTCAGATGAACAAGCCGATGTGATCAAAACCAATTCAGATGAACAAGCTGTTGGATATGTTACTGATGTAATCGAGGCTTCTTCAAGTGAACTCAGCTTTCAAAGTTTGATTTGGACTGTTCTTGACCAGAAAATCTCTTTCTTTAGTTATCCCGAAATCGGCTGAACTGCCAATAACGTTGACAGCCGTCACAGGAATCTTAGATTACATACTCACAATAGCTGACATTACAGCTTCTGAGCGAAGAAATCGAACAGCCTACCAGGTATAGGTACTCATGAATTCTGTGGAGAACATTTGTTGCATCTCGTAAATATCATTTGAAGCAAGTACCATTAAAATGGCATTAAAATCCATTAAATCAGCGAAAAAGTATTAAAAATGACGAAAAAGTTTTAAAAATGACTTAGCCGAAATCGATAAAAAATGCAAAAAAAATCACATAAAAATGGGTTATTTCGTTTTGTCATAACAAAATGAATTTCTATACTAAACGGCACTGTTCTAAAGTGAAAAGAAAAAATGACATTTCATATAATCCGCCCCCAAGTGATAACGTATACATGCACTTTTTAAAGCACGCTATCCTATTTTATTTATTTATTTAAAGATAAAAGGTTCTCAAAATTTGGTTCCACCGCCCTAGACTGCCGTCTTCTTTGCCTAGATGTGAAAGCACTTCTCAATCGTTCGATATTAAAATACGAGTGAAATATTTCTGATACGTTGAAAAACGTAATAGCATATAAAAATACCCATAAACAAACTTTTGATATCAGATTTCCAATGGATTAAAAGAAAAGTACCGCTAAATGGGAAAAATCGATGTCTTGTTGCCATCCCTACATGTGCATGTACCTCCGCCTTCCCTCCTGTTCCTCAGTCCCGCCCCTTTCTCACTCTCAACAGAATCTGTGCCACACACGTTGGAGCTCTTCCTAGTAAATCTGTTGTGGGGTAGATTTCAGAAGAATGTCCGATCTTTCGTGTCTTGCGCTTCATTGTTAATTATCTATTCTCTTGCAGTTTCAAGTTCAATCACGATCCCGTACCGCGAAGAAAATCAGAAGCTCTCGCATTCATTCCACTTTTACCCGCTGAGATGTGGTCAAAAACGCTCTTGTTTTCGCGCAAAGAAAAAACTAACGAACCCTTTTAGAAACCGGTCGCTGTT
The DNA here is from genome assembly GCA_011170035.1 of Teleogryllus occipitalis. NCBI lineage: Eukaryota > Metazoa > Arthropoda > Insecta > Orthoptera > Gryllidae > Teleogryllus > Teleogryllus occipitalis. The sequence goes on along the minus strand of BLKR01001590.1, from coordinate 160,516 downwards.
GTGTGAAAAAAACAGGTCATTTGATCGGTAAATCGAACAATCTGCAATTGTGGTGTTAAGGAAATCAGTGAACCATGACAATTAGAGTTTAATCGGTTAAATATTTAACTTTAAAATATTGTTAATACCATATACCACTAAACGATTGCGGTCGTGGTAGTTTTATCGGGTCGGAGGTTAGGCCATAGACGCTCGTAATTACCCGAACAGGTACCAGTCGCGTTTCAAAATGTAATTTCTGGACGCCAGTCTTGATTTGATTTATTTAGCAACGAAGAGTCAAAATTGTACGTGGCATATAGGGGAGAAGTACCCACCTGAATTTCACCTTTTCCACCAATTCTTTCAAATTCACCCTTCCTCGACGTTGATGACGCTTCCGTTGTTGCTGCAGGACGACGGCGGCATCGAGTACTTCAACACCATCGTGGTTCAGCCGCACCTGAAGCTGGTGACGAACCAGGGCCGCGGCTTCCACGTCCGCTGCCGCTACCAGCCCCGCGACCGCACCGTCTCCAACGCCATGAACGTCTCGTGAGTACCTCAACGCACGGCGGCAGGGGCGTGCGTGGCATTGGGCGCGGGAAGGGGTGCACGCATCGGCGGAATTGTGCACCTCCGCGGAATTTTATTTTAAGCCACGGCACTTCGTAAAAAAGACAAAGTTATGTAATCGTGCGTAAAATCATGTTGAGGATACTTTACATGAAGCCTCAAAAACATTTTTAAAATTTTCTCAAAAATTGCACCAATTTTTTATCAGACTTTATCTTTAGATAGCGTAAAGGTCGCTTAAGAGAATGGTACAAGTCTCATGTTTGTTGAAATCCTAGATATTTTGGAAATTACAAAAGGGCATTTTTTGTAGGGCGTCTTCGTACAACTTTAATTTTGAAGATTTTTTTCCTTAATGAAATCTGTTCCTCAAAGACGGATCTTTAAATTAGTCCATGTTTAATTTTTCGAAAATATGAGTAGTTTTGTGTAATTTGGCGCGAAATATATGCAAAAAAAACAACCATTTTTTCTCAAAAACCGATCAAAATTTTTCTTTAATTTCTTCCACGAATAGGAAAGGAATGCTTAAAAGAAAGGTCCGGATAACATTTTTCGGTGCCCTCTGAATTTTCGAAAATTGCAAATTTAGAAATATTGCGAGAATGTATGTACGGTTGTAGCGCCACTAGTTTTAAATGTATTTATTGAAGTTAATAAAGCGTCCCAGGTACATTTAAGGTCGTGGTTCTAGAGCAGCCCATACTTCCTCGTATTTTTGTAATAGTTTCGTAATACTACTTTGGTTGCACTGAGCGTGCGTGCGGTGGAGTGACGTGGTTGGTTCCGGTGGCAGGCTGCTGGACGCGACGCCGCTGACGGCGACGGCGCCCATGCCCGGCTGCTCGATGCGCATCTTCGCCGGCGACCCGGCGCTGCGCGAGGTGGCCGAGAACGTGCGCATCGGCGACCCGCTCTCGCTCGTCGTGGCGCTGGACCCGCAGGACGCCTTCGGCCTGCGCGTCTCCGACTGCCTGGTGCGCGACGGCCTCGGCTGGGGCGAGCAGAAGCTGCTGGACGACCGCGGGTAAGCGCCACTTCCTCCTTCTGCTCCTCCCCTTCCTCACCCCTTCCTCCACCGCCCTTTCCTCCTCCCCTTCCTCCTCCTCCCGTTTATCCTCCTCCCCTTCCTCCTCCTCCTCCTCCTCCCTTTCTCCTCCTCCTCCCCTTCCTCCTCCTCCTCCCCTTCCTCCTCCTCCTCCCCTTCCTCCTCCTCCCCCTCCCCTTCCTCCTCCTCCCCTTCCACCTCCTCCTCTTCCTTCTCCTCTTCCTCCTCCTCCCCTTCATCTTCCTCCTCCTCCTCCCCTTCCCCTTCCTCCTCTTCCTCCTCCTTATCCACCACCTCTTCCGCCTCCTCCTTCCCCTTCCTCCTCTTCCATCTCCTCTCGCCTCCTCCTCCCCCTTCCTCCTCCCCTTCCCTTTCCTCCTCTTCCACCTCTTCCGCCTCCTCCTCCTCCTCCTCTTCCTGTTCCTCCTTTCTTCTCTTTTTTCGTCATTCTCCTATTTTCGTCTTGGTCCCAATTGCAACGAACTGCAACTAAGGATTTTTTCAATTCTTAAAATTGCATTATAAATAAGAAACGAGTTTAAAATATTTTCAGGTAATGAGTTATGTCTTACATTTATTCCACGTGTAGATTAGTAATGTTGACATTACTTGCTTACGTTAGCTAAAATGGCATTGCCTATTTTGGTATTTCATGACTCACATCTGTTTGTGTTTCACTGTCAAAATTATGTTGTAAATTCTGACAGTGAGGACGTTTCAGTTTATTGCTCAGAACTTTATATTACTGCTTTTCATTCTTTTCTGACTGGTAGAAGCGCATTCAGTACTTAAATTTATTTTCAACATGCCGTGAGCGAAACGCGGATTCTCGTGCTTGTTTTCCGTGTGCGAAACAGCTAATTTTTTTCAGTGTGCAAAAAACCTGTGACGATTCGCAATTGTCTTTCGTCTTGACGTCTTTGTTTATTATTAACAAACAATAGTGTAACGACACTGACTTTGTATCCGTTTACTTTTGTACAAGTAAGTTGAAATATGACTTCAGAAAGTGATTCGGAGATAGATTTTGAAGCTATATTGACATCAACCTCGAATTGTAGTTATTCATCGATACGCGAAAAACCTTGTGAAGAACCGAAATCAAAGCACTCGAAAACAAATTCTGATATTGAACGCGTTAATTCACTTGATGTACACGTATTAGAAGAAATACTGTCTCCTCCTTTTGTACCTGATGTGGGAAAATGCTCAAACTCCCAGTCTATATCCATAAAGTCTTTAAGCAATGAGCGTTTTTCGTTTCAATTCAATAATTGTTAGGTTAATTTTGTTTTTAATTATAATTCTGAAAAGAAATATAAAAATGTAATATGTAGGCTACTTACAATACATATTTTCGAGTTATGCATAACGTATTTCTATTTATTTGACATTTAATTTATATTCCTTTACTTGACGCATTGAGTTTCGCTCACGGCATGTTAAAAAATAGTATACGCAACACGGGCGGGAGGTGATTCCCGCACTCGTCTCTTTGTGACGACAAACTCGACTCTTGCGTGAATGACCCGTTTCGCGGTATTGTTACAATAAGTTACTATTCCTTCGCGCCGCGTTCTCTGTTTAAAATCACAAGACTCGATGTTACTGTTAGGTGTAAATAAAATTATGGAAAAACACTAAAATTGTAAGTTGTTTGAAATCGATTAGAATTTCTAATTACTAATTTCACATTACTAATTCCAATGCGCCCAGAAATTGAAACAAAACTATGCAGCATCCGGTCATGTGGGAGGGGAGAATGGTTTCGTTAGATACCCAGGAATTCGGGAAAAATACAAAAACAATGAACCACTTTCGATTTTCACTGGAAAATTCTTTTTTTAAATTTAATTTATTTTAAATCGCTCTGCAACTAGATGGTCATAACATGCGGTCAAAACATGTTTTACAATTTTACATTATGTAAAAATATACACATTTAATTATATAACAATATTTTATGACATTGTCTTTTAACAATTTAAAACAGTCACAAATATACACATTTATAAGAAGCATGATAATTTTTTTACAAGAAAAGAAACATACATTTAGACAAAGGGGACGCCAGCTTCACCGGGAAGGTCACGTGGTAGACGCGAGCCTCCCTCCTACACCTAGGACGGTCACGTGACGGCTACACTCTGGTATAAAATCGAGCCGACGAGCTCACACGGGGGTTTTATTCTGGAAACCTCGCGCGATGCGCAAAACTTTACGCCCAGGATGGAGCGTGTCGTGCCTATTGCACGGGTGACGAGGTCACGGTAGTGGCGCGGGAGTAGCGTCAGAGGAGGCGGGGCCTCCTTAGCTATGTGGGGTATCCACAGGGAAATACTCACAAGTGTGTAGTTTCGGAGCAGAAGTTGGTTATTGTACATACGTGTAAATAAACTTGTACATACTTGTAAATGTCTGTGTGTTTTTCTCCATGACGCCACAATATATAAATTTAGCAGCACCTAGAAATTTAATAATTTTGTCACACTGCGAAGTAGAATTTAACAAAGAATAGATATCAGTATCAATTTTTTTCGTCAAAATAATTTAAAAAATGTGAGTGACATGCTATTGAAGTGAATTCTGTTTCAAAGTAGTATCAAATTTTAATTTTTTTCCTGAGATCACTTGTGAAGGGACATTCGACTAATGAACGGGATGTAGAAATAATTTCAACACAATTTGGACATAGATCTGGATGTGTCTTTTTAAATAAATTACTAAAACTCAAATTCAAATATTTGTTTATGTTATTCAGCCTATTCTCAAACTGTGCGTAGCGACTGAGTTCTCATGTTACGTGTATCACTGCTTACGACAACCGACATCAAGCGGCATAATGGCTCCAAGAAAGTAGACGCCGGCCATTAAATATTTGCTATTTACTTATTACGTTCTATAACTTTTTTTATTCTTGGCACGTAAAGAACTGTTGTATTGTGTATGTGCAAGTGTGTTTGTTAGTGCAGTTCTCGGGAAGACTGTTTTTGTTAAAATATTTAATTTATTTCAGTTACACGCGAGTATTTTACTTATTCTTGAGCAATGTGCATCCTACTTTTTGGAAAACTACTTGGTGTGGTTTTGTTCAGCATTTTTGCTGCTGCATGCGGCACACGTTCGCTGTCCAATGCTGCGTCGGCCTTTTTAATTCATTGCATAAACAACAGTAAGGAGAAACAAGACATCGACAATTATTATTTTTTTACCCTTATACTGCAGGAACACCTGCTCCGAGTCTACAGGAGGTTAGGACTCCTATCTAGCCTTTTTGGCATACTTTTCCGCACTTCCAGGGCCCTCTGTAGATTTACGGGTCATAGAAGATGTATATATAATTCCTGAAAGTGGTAGATGGCGTGGCAAGCGCCACGCTTCATATGTTGTTTTTTTTTTTTTTGTTTTTTTTTTGTTTTTTTTTTTCTTTTCAATATTAACTGTTCATAAATCCATTAAATGTTGGTACTCGTTTTGAAAGGAGGTTGAGGAACCTCAGGATCGCCCTGAATAGGACATAGCCGGATAAAATCCCCACATTTGATGGAGTTTGACATCGACAATTAACTTATTTATATTGTCAATTAAAACAATGATCAGATTATTTCTGGTTTGGTGTCAATAATGTGATACATAAAGTTGCAATTGTATTTGTTCTCAATTTGATTCTGATTGCCCTCAATTTGTATTGTAGCGGAGAACTAAAATATATCTCAGATGGCAAAATTCTTAATAATTGTTCAGGTAACGAACGTTTCAATAGCGGTGTCGTTGTAGAGTTATTTTACATGCAAACATTGATGCAAATAATCTCGTGGGCGGTTTGGTGAACTTCCGTTTTGAATGTAGTATCTTTTCGCTACGATGCACTACTATACACTTCGATATAAGAGAGACAAGCATATTTTTACTTCAGAGTTGTGCTTGAAGTGGTTAAGATGTAAACATTAAAAAGTCCCTGGAGATGTGCAGACTACAGAAAAGCACGTAGGTCCGTATTTTTTGTTTTTTTGTGATCGTAAGAAGAAAACTATCAGTATTTTTTCATTGTGAAGCTCAGTAGCGAAAAAATGGGACCAAACAAAAAACGGCATATTTTGGTGTCCCGACAAGGTTTTTTTATGACGACAGGACAGAACTAGGGAAAGGGGACGATCCCTTATTTTGCGGGACGTAAACGAATCTAAGTCTGAAAGAAGTACATTTTCTTCGCATGGAAACAAACGTATGAGACAAAATCAAAGTAGATATTGTTCTATTAGAATTAACTATTTTTATGGCATTTTTATTTCAATAAGAAAGTAAAACGAAAAATCCCACATTAAAGTAGCAGTTGCTGATATTGATAATACGTTATGTTCCAGGTGTCCTGTTGATGGAGATATCATGGGACCGTTTACATACAGTGCCACAAAAACTACAGCTTCAGTTAACTTCCACGCTCACAAATTTCCATACACCGCATCGGTTTACTACCAATGTAATGTGCAGTTGTGTGTAAAGGCACATGGAGGATGTGATGACCTGGTGAGTAAAATAGTGGACAATGTTAAGTGAATAAACCGTATTTCAGTCGAAATAGAAATTATATGGTGTTTTATTTCAATGTTGCAGCCTCCAGATTGCAGTGCTGGAAATGCAGTGGCGAGAAGGAAACGTGATGCTGAGGAAAAGGATGGTCAGCCGGCTACTATTGAAGTTTACAGTGGTTTGTATGTAAATGACGCAACAGATGTCAGCAAACTTGACCTTGATGATGTTTCAAAAGAAAAGGTAAGTTTTATTTATTTTTTTCATTTAAATAAAGAAAGTTTATGTGTTAAGGATTTATTGTGTCAAGTAAAGTGTTTTAACTTGAGTATGAAACTTGACAGAAAATTTTGTTTTACGCAATTTAGACCTTAAAATTCAAGTTAATCAAACCGTTCTGGAATAGGAAACTACTCTCAAGTAGAAATCAAGTCAGTGCAATAATTTTTACCGTGACCAAGTTTTTCCATGATCATAAATATAAATTAAAACAAAAAATTCGTTAAACTTACACGTCGAAATTATATTCTTACTTCAACAAGCTTGCTCTTCTCACTTCAGTAGTATACTCTTTCTATAGTTCGTAAATACAGCGCGCGGATCTAATGCACTGAATATTGTTTTTGGAGCCACTGCGGCACTGGCATCCCAATGCCTTCCTGGGGCCTCAGATTGCGGCGTCGGATGCGAGTCAATCACGCGACTGAGACCGCTTATCGAAGTCCATTCCGAAACAGTCTCACGGGCTGTTACCGTTCTTGCAATTGTCTTGGGAGATAAACACGACTTAACATCCTTCACACGAATCTATTTCTTTGTATAAAATAACTTCGCGGGGAGAGGGCAGCGTAAGTCAGTAAAAGGTGTGCTGTGGAAGTTCGACAGATTGTATACGAAGCCTGATCTCCCTTGCCTATCCTGAGAAACTGCCCTTGATTGATCTTTTACATGAGCATCTCCGAGAGGGAGAACACGTCACCACGCACATACTTTTTTCAAATTTATTATACAGGAAATATTGGGAGGGTTTCACTGGTGATTTGTTCCTTATCAATTAAATCCCCCAGTAATTTCGTACTGATGACACCCGTTCCAGATTAAAATTCAACCCTTGAAAAATGAATTACTGTTCAGAGTTTGTACTATACTTTATTACATTTAAATTACCTAACTTCTTCAGTGTGAAACAAAAATTACGACAAACGTGCTCATACACGATCAGGGAAAAAGAGGGTCTCGGGAGATTGGGAGCTGGTCGATATTGCTTCCTCCAGGATATTCGACATTTGATTCTCTTGATCATTGGGATGTGGGCAATCAATGAGGTGAGAATGGGGATCAGCCTACTGCTCTGTATAGGAATGAGGACAGATTGGGGAAGGAAGGATCGCGTGAATTAGGGAAGGGCTGCTAAAGCGGGCCGCTCACTTGGCATGGCTTGGCCCAGCGCTTATCTGTGTGGCACGCTGCTTGTTGAACGAGCCCTGCAGCTGGGGAGGGGGAGCTGGGGGCATGAAACGCTCTAGCCTAGTGAAAGGCGTAGTGGGCACGCGGGGCACCGTGGGCAGTCTGACTCCGATTCTTGAATTTGAGCAGCCCTCATGTAGTTCCGGCATCTGCTTGAAATTGATCCTAGGAAACCACGTAAAGGATCGATCGAAGCAGCAAGCCTATAGATTTCACATCCAGGAAGTGGTCGGCGCCGACTCGGATATTTAATAGGCGTCGAAGTTCCCTACCCCATAATAAGTGTTCATTCGGATATTTTTGAAATGACATCTCGTATCTTTGTAAGCATCAACTCTTTCAAACACAAGGGCGGCTTCAGAAATTATTTAAAGGGACCATTTCAAAAAATTAAAGGAAACAATTTTTAATTGAATACATTTTTGGTAATAACTGTTAATTTATACATTTTTGGCAATTTGAATATATTAACTTATTAACAATTTGAAATTAAAAAAATAACCAAATGTTTATATTTTGAACAGGAATTATTAGTAAAATAAGTTTAACTTTATCTCAGAGACAACCTTTAAAATATATGACACATATGTTACCAATATTAATTCCACAAATACATTATCATTTTAATTCACATTTATTGTTTTTTAAAAGTACTTTTACATCACGCTTTTTTAGGGTGGCATAGCCACCATGATATCTTTTAGACTTTGGATTTTTAGGCTAATGCCTGTTTAAACCTTTTGATGTAGACACTTGAAATTAATTATAAACACATTTCATCTCTGTCCAATATCAAGGAACAACATTTATAGTCCCTAATGATACGTATTTCACCATCAGTTGCAGATCCAGAAAGTATTGGAGGAGAATCGGTTCAGATCCCCATTCATAATTTTGAAATAGTATTTTTTTTCTTCCATGAAATAAAAAATATACAAGTATATTCATAATTGGAATACTGCTTTGGATGTGATGAGATCTATATATGCTAATTATTTTGAATAAATTAAGTAAAATTATTAAAATATTGGCTCAGAGGGATGGAAGGGGGAGAGCATGGCACCCCAGCGTCTGCTACTGTTAAGGACTGGAAATGCCTGTTTGCTCTGTAAAAGTCTAAAATTATTCAGATAACAGAATAAACTTAGTGATCCTGACTTTGTGAAAGAAATTCTGACCAAATGTGAATTAAATAATAATCATAAATTACCCTGCACCTCACATTTGTAGAGGAAGAGGTAAATAATACTACACTGCTATTTCAGATTTAAAATATGCACTAGTCATAAATTTTGGATTAAAAATATTATTTTCCTGTAAGGATTGAGTAAAAAGAGTAATAAGAGAAGTATATGTTTTAGCACTTGCATTTCTTTCGGTGTTCTTTTTAATAGTTTCTGCTCAAATTCTTAATAAAACAGTTCAAAGTAAAATGAAAGGTCTGTGCAAAAGATTTTTCACATCAATTTATATTGCTTTCAAAAACACTTCAATAGAAGATTTTAGGCCAAATATCAAATATATGTGAGAGATAGATCCACAAGGAGGGGCCACAAGTTGTAGGACTTTAGAAACCCTTGTGTTATTGGTCACTCTTTTCTCCAATTATTCACATCATTAAATTTAATTTCCATTCTTATGTAAGAAAAATTGTGTAAATCTGCTTGAGTTAAACCACAACTTTTTTTGCTCTCCTGCCTTATTTGCTACATTAGATATCTTTGTTTTGTTGTTCATCTAAATGTTTGTGAATATTCAAGATCAATTTTATTTATGAAGTCTGCAACTTTGATTTCTCTTCCATTCAGGATTATTCTTTACAGTTTACACTTTACATTACACTTTTAGCTCTTGATTGTTTCTTTCAATAATTGGATCATCACATTTAGTAATTACTTTTTTATTTTATTTTTGTACATACTACATAAATGTCCTACCTACTTATCTGCTTGTTACCTAAGTTGTAAAAAGTATATCTCAATGTGATACATGTTGATATTTCGTATATTATAGTTTTTCTTTAGGGAAGTATTGCAACATATTGTCAAGTTAATGCAATTCTTTTAGAGTATTAATGTAGAATGAAATATTATCTTTGTTATTAGGTACATTACAAGGTATTCTTTTAAAAGATAAAAAAAATTACATAATATTTTCAAGGCACTATTCATATTTTATTCAAACTACTAGGTAAGTTAGGGTCAGTTGGAGGGTTTCAACTATCTTGCAGATAAATTGGAAGAATAGTCATAGGATGTTATAATAACAGCATCAGTGCATATCATTGAAAAAATTGTAATTCTTGTATAAGATGACTGTTATACTATAACTGTAAATATTATGAAAGCTGTGATGAATATTAAGAGCAATATTCATTATTACAAAACTTCCAACATACTTCAGGAATTTAGAATTTGCTATTCCATAATTATATTTTTTCAGTTACTCATTTTTCTTCATACTATATTATTAAATTTATCTTTATTAATGTGCTGTCTTTCCTAAAGAAACATTTATGTCATTCAATAATAACTGCTTCCAGTTTAAAACATCAAAGAAATATGTTCCAATGTTAAACTAACATAATACTAATTAAATACCGCAAGAACTAGTAAACTGAATTAGTATGTCATTGTTGATGAAGGTGACATTTGATAGTCACATCTTGATATATCTGTGTCTGCATTATATTCCATATTAATGAAAATATAGTGCATTGGTGCATTAGATTCATCAAACTTTCTGAGATACTTCTTGACTGACATCATCATGATAACTTTGCTAATGAATTAATCATAAAAATATTCTACAGAAGGAAGAGGACCCCAACAGCATTTGCATTTCACAGCGTTACTTTGCCATTGGCATTGCCATTGCTGGATTGGTGTTGATGTTGGCTGTTGTGGTGACAGTGTTGGTTTTGTTAGCGCTGCGCCGCAGGAAGAAGGAAGTATCAAGCGGCAGCTCCATCTACAGTGGTCCATACACTAATACTGCCTATAGTCATACAAGCTAGAATGTAATAATTTGTGCCTTGAAGGGTTCCAACTGTTTGATTTGAGCTAAAAAAGGCACTTTGACCTCTTTGTATGAGAGAAGTGATAAAGTGTGTTATTTGGGAAAGACTTGAAATGTGTGTGATCTGAGGTTGACATCCATTATCATAGCTCCATCAAAGTACCATCTTCAGCTTGAATCTGCAGTTGCTGTTTTTGATAGATATCCTGAATGGTGAAGTAAATTTAAATAATGACTTCTTTACAAAATGTACATTTATTAATTTTGAAAGTTCTATTAATGAATTCAAAACCAATTATATATAATGTGGGGAGGAATTAGTACTGTAATATATTTGCAAATTATACAAAAAGGCTTGCTGCCTACCAAAACCATATCACTTTCAATATTTGCATTTTTAACATGGTAATATGATACCATTGATATATGTAGAAATTATACTCATATCATCAATATTGTGGTCACCAAAATGACTATTTTTGATTGTGCATTATGAATTCTGACTCCATAAGGATTTTTCCATGAGTTATAAGGGAAAAATCTGAAACTCTGGTGCTCTTACTGCTACATTGAGGTTGCAATAAATGAATGCTTGTGTACTTGGTCCATTATTAGAAACCATTCTTTTCATTATGTTGAGACAAGAGAAAACTTAATGAAGTTTCTATATATTGCATTTTATTATTAATTTCTCAGCAACATTATAACCTCACAAATTGTGTTAATAGGTTGCAGCCGTGAGCACCCCTTATGCATGTTAATATGCCGACAAACCATCTGTGCATGGTGGTTCTGCATAAGAATTGATGAATTTGTTAACAATCAGAATGACTTAGACACATTTTTTAAATAATTTCTTCAAAATTTTAATAGAGATATATTTTAATAATGTTTGCTCAAAAAGAACTTGATAAATTAGTATCATTGTGTCTTCCATCATTTGTGCATCTTGTACTGGAAGTCATTATTAATGTGCAATGTGCTAATAAAAGGTGGCAAGGTTTAATTAAATCTGACTTGTCACTTTAGGTGGATGAAATGAGAGAAGTCCATTAATTCCATTTTGCTGTGTTTCTTCTTTGTTACATCTTTCAAACAATAGAGAAATTATTTAATATTTGTTTCATTTCAAGGCATTCTCAATCCATCCTTATAAATGTGGTCATTAGGAAAAAAATACTAAAAGTTAAGAGAAGATTCACTACTATGTGGAATGAAATTCTGTGATTTGATCTTGATTTAAATTCTTGATATTTATGTAATGAGCTGAATATGCAATGTTATATTTTTTAGTGCCTTGGTTAAGTATTTTCCCTTTAAACACCTTCAATTTGCAACATCCAGAAAGTTGTATTTTTGAGAATATTGGCATTGTTAAAATCCAATTGTTAAAATTACTTTAAAATGATTACATTGATTACTTAGCCATTATATGCAATTATTCTAATTGTCTCCACATATTCCAGACCTTGTCAACATCTCATAGTGACTTAGTGCCTTCCTGAGGTTGTGGTTCTGTAATAAAGATTTCTAAGTGGGGATTTGATGTTCAGATAATGAATTGTTGTTTCTTTTGGCACTGGTTCACAGTTACATTGGCTTGTACAGAATCAAACACTTTTTATAATGAGTACTTCAACCTTTTTTTTTAAACGTAATGTAACACTGGACCTTTGCCATAAGTTTGTGTAAATAAGAGATGTGCTCTAATAGATACTAAATATTAGCTTAATATTTTTATATATGAATGTACTTGATGATTCTCCAAATTCAGTAAGCAAACTCAATGCAGAAAGATCTGTATTGTGGCAATTGGATTTGTGTTAAGTTCATGCTAAGCTCTTGTTTTAATGCAAGTTAAAAACAAATGCTTTGCTTATAAGTAAGGTGTTGTAACTAACTGTACTGAATTGGCCCAACACTTCTGCAGAAAAAACATGAGATGATTAAAAGTTTTCAATTGTTTCATATATTTGTGAAATGATTCACTGTTAAACAAGACCAATGAATAATGAAAAATTCTCTGCATTTTTCATCAAAATGTCTTCTCTACAATGAATACACAACCTGCTTCTCGATTCAACGAAAACATAAAAATGTAATTGGTTTGTATTCAGGATACAATTCTATTATTGTGACAAGTATATTGAAAATAATAAAGATGTTAATGTTTGAATATGGATTTTGCAAGAGGACAAAAATAATCTTGAAATTACCGGAAATTTGCGGAATATCAAATATTTTGAAATATATTGATTTAGATTTTAGGAATTTCATTTTCTACATTTTGCAGTAGGTATTCTGTTTCATGATTACTCAGATATAATGAAATGGAGAAATTATTTTTAAAAATGTATGTATTCCATGAAGTGCATAGGCTATTTTACGTATAAAAATTATCCGAGCACTCTTTTTCAGATCATTTTTTAATATTTTAAAAATTCTGTGCTGAAATATTCCAAATTTTACATTCATTTCACAAGTATGTGTGATAGTTGATCGCACATTGATTTTTCATTGTTTTTGTATTGATACACAATCATACTGCCATTCACTGTTTCACAGTGATTGACTAATCCTGTACTTTATTTTACAATAAATAAACTGTGCTTACTCCAATGCGTTTATTTTTTATTTCATTCTATTAACTAGTGGTTAATATATGGAACCCATAAAAGAGTGCAGTGCCCCTCAACTTGTGAAAATGTTTGTCACATTGTCCATGTGAGTCACAATTTATTTTCTTTGATATAATTATGATTTACTTTATTTAATAAACATAGTTAATGACACCAAAAATGATTATATTAAATAATTTATTTTGGGGGAGCTGCTTGGAGGTAATCTTCATCATGTCAATGGTGTGATTGCAATTTCACTTTTATTATAGAATGCAGTTTTCAATTTCGCAACTTCATATAAAATTTTAATTTTAGTGCAATCTCTATGAATTTTCTTGATTTTTTTCCCCCTCCCTATTTTATTCCTATTCCTCCTGATGTCTCACTTTCAAAGGAAGTTCATATTACATTACATTAAAATACTGTTGCTTTTCTCTATAAATTTAATTTTGGTTTAGATAGAATTAAATTGTGATTTTGAGCAAATGGTCATGTTCACATTGAGTCTGAAGCTTTGGCTTTGGATAATTATTATTCAAGAGAGAAAATTTAAAACAAATAGAATATTGAAAATTTGAAGAAATATGTTGAATTGTGTGTGTGTGCGTGCATGCATGCGGGCATGCATGCATGTGTGTATTATAAATTCAGATGAATTCTCAAGGAAAAGGACAAAAATTTTGGCAGTGGTTTTCTCTCAATGGGTCCTCCTACATACAACTATTTTCCTTTAAAATGCATGCTGTGCATTTTTTAATGCAGCATCTTCAAATTCAAATTGATTGATGCCTTATCAATAAGAATGCATTAGTAATTTGGAACTTCAAAATTTGAGAATTCATGTCTTTAAATATATAGGCACATGTTTTTCAAGTATAGTAGGGAATAAGTACTTTATTAACTTATTAGAAGTACTTTATTACTTTAGTTATTGACTTATTACAATTACTTCATTTTACTAAGTAACAAATAATTGTTTGTTAAGTACAACTTATTCCATTTTTAAATAGAAACACTTTTTTCTGGGAACAAACGACAGAGTTTATTAATTTTAAGCTCAAATTCTGATCCCTCCTTTTCCTCATCTTCGCATATGTCTTCGTTTTTCTGATGGGCTATGGCTACATCTGACTCCCCCTTTACCTTTGTTTTGGTATTCATCTTCTTTTATGTGTCTTCATTTCCATGTTTTCCTTCTTTTTGTGTACGTTTATGTCATCGTTCAATGTCTTCTTGGGTTTGTCTGTGGATTCCTTTTCGTGTTCTTTTGTCTTCGGCCCCTCCTTCTTTCTTTGGCTTCGTCAATGAGTTCCGTTATATTTTTGGGTTCGCCATTGGCGGTGTCTTCGACTTCATGGGCGTCGTTTGCGATTTCGTAATCGTCATGGCGTACGGCATCGCATCGTCCTCAGATTCGCAAGTGGCGGTTCGTAATTTCAAAAGTTGTTGAAATTAAGTTGTTTTCCTGTTGTTTGTTTTTTCCTACAACTTTAATCTTGACAGAGCTAGAAGTTGAGCCTAGCATTTTGGGAAAATGGTCAAGTACACATTGGAGCAGACGGTTTTTCCCACGCCACATTTTACACCCCCGATTGTTCCCATTCGTGGACGTGAATTCCAACTAAACTCGCTGCAGTTCTTCCTTTGAGGAAATCACAGACTACGAATGAATAGCATTTATTGATACATATGTGAAACACATTAATCACTTCGGAAAATGCGCAACTCTAGATATTACTTTTCTGCGTAATCTGACATTGCGACTTGACGTACGAAAGTATTGAAAAAACACCAGTAATATCCAACGGTCATTCACTTTTTAGCGTGTTGGATCAAAATCGTAGATTCTTCAAAAAGTCGGAACAGTGTAATAAACGGTTAATCTACGAAATGTCCCTGGCCACTGATCTCGGGACCAGATGACCTCTGAAACGAGGGAATGTTTACTGTCTTATGGAAAAATCTATCTATTCCAAAGAAAAATGATCGTTAAAGCAGATTTCTTTGTGCTTTGTCAGCAGCCAAGAATCCAACGATTTAACGGCATCGATTGCGCTTATCTCGTACCAGAGGACATAAAGGTCTCATAAATTGTAAGATGAACAATGTTGGTATAATTATTGAAATTTTTACATTTTCAGTTTAAACTAAGTTGACATTGAAAAATTTATGAAACCCCAACGCATTGCTACGCTAAATTAATAGCTTTCTCATGAAGTTTGCTCAGCTCTCTGGGATCTGGTCATCGATCCGTGGAGTATGCCGCGTACAAGAAAGGGATTGGCAGGTCCTTCGCGCATGGGCGGGACCGTCGGGGCGGACGCTCCCCGAAACCCCAATATTTTTTTTCTGTATGGTGTACATTGGATTGATTGGTGATACCGGGCACGCCAAATTCTAAGCTTCGTCCCATAAGTGTAGTGAATTTTTCTCCTGGGAGGTGTCGGTGATCTTCCTCCTCTGGATGGTGAGATCCGGTGCCGACCTACATGTCGGCTAGCGGGGTTTTCCCAACCACGTATCTCCCACGTATATAACAGAGGGGCATCGCCCCAACCGGGACAAGCTCTAAGCTCCCAACTGGTCTCCCGGGACGTGTGTTAGTATAGTGCATGTATGTATAAGTGTGAGTAAGTCAGGGGGAGGATAGGACAAGGAAGAGGAAGGAAAGCGCGCGCGGTCCGTGGCCCGTTCGTTAGGGTACTGCTCCAGTATTCGCCTGCTATTGATAGGAGAAACCACTGAAAACTACCGATCAGAGCAGTTGGCCGCTAGAATTCTCCTCCAGGCAGCGACGGAATTCGACCGAGCGATCTATAACTAGTGTTGAAAATCCCGCCACTGTCGGAACTCGAACCTATAGTACCGACAGCATATAAGCGACTGACAGTTCAATGCGTTGTTGCCACACATTACTAACCACGTGGCATCACCTGCATTCCAGATAAATTAAATCTCAAAACATTAACACTTACTGACAGGCTATGACACGTCTTGATCATAATCATTACTTTCGCCAAACCCGAATCTTATCGCCTCCGCGACTTTGTATGAGTCAGATGAGCGTCAACGCTGAACCCTTGCTGTAAGAAAGTAAATCCTCGCATGCTGATTGCTTCAGAGCAGGTCACATGACGTACCACAGCACGTGGCGAGAGAACTGTCAGAGTCGCTTATACGCTGCCGGTACTGTAGGGCCTCCCGGTCAGAGGCACTGCAGTGACACTAATTGATCTCGTGAGTCACCTCCCCTGGTATGGTACATCAAAGAGGACTCCCCTCTGTATCTAATGAATCGTCCCCCACGACGATTAGGTATTGATGACACCTTGATTTCGCGTGCTCTTTTGTCTACTGATCCCCTCCCCATGTTTTTGAAGTGTTAACTAACATACATTCCTGAACGTCCCTGCCGTCTGCTACCATCTTGTGGTTTGTCATCGCCTATGCTTTAGCATTGTGGTTTAGTGGTAGTAACGCCAAGTAAATCTTCAGACCTGCAATACACGCAAGGATCATTCTCTCGTACCTGAATGCAACGAAATTATTTTCTTGTATTGGCCACAATCATTGTGGTGCGATTATGATTCATGAGAGTAATAATAAAATGAAATGTATGCATGTTACATATAATTAAGTACATTTGAAAAGTGCTTTTTTATTGTATCGCAAACATGGTGCAACTAATACGAACCGGCCAAGTTTTCGTGTCGTCACAAGTCCCTCATAGTTTTCGTGTCCGATCTCAGCTTCATCTGCCGGTTAACGTGAGTTTTCGTGTTAGAGTGGCGCCTCATGGGCTGACATTAGGGCCGGCAAAGGGGGTTCAGGGTTTCAACTGATGACATAATAGTGCCTCTGACTGGGAGGTCCTAGGGTTCGAGTCCCGACGGTGACATGATTTTCGACAATAGCTGACAAGCTAGCTTGACAGGTAGGTCAAATTCAGCCGCTGTTTGGAGGAGAATTCTAGCAGTCGGCTCCGATCGGTAGTTTTCCGTGGTTTCTCCGATCAACACCAGGGGAATGCTGGAGCACTACCCCAAAAAACGGGCAAGGGACCGCGCGCGATGTTTCCTTCCTCTTCCTTGTCCTCTCCTCGACCCTTACTTACATACACACGCACATATATTTACAAGCACTATACTTCCACACATGTAGGGAGTCAGGTCGAGAGCTTAGAGCTTGTCTAGGCTGCGGTGGTACTCCGCAGGTGGAAGATGTAAATGGGAGATGGTTAAGGAAATGGGTGGAAGATGGTTACACAAAATCCTCGCAAGCTGACGTAGGTCGGCACCGGATTTCTCCCGCCAGCGGCGAAAGATCAATGTCACATTCCGCGATAAATCATGTACTCCACTTACGGGACTAATGACCTTAGCAGTTGACGGGCCCGGAGTCACTAATCAATCAGAGGTTGGGTTCAAATGCTATACCTAAGTACAAACCTTACACTAATTTTCAATTACATGCGTTCTAGTGTTATTTTCTTTCTTTACATCGCGAATCTCGATCGACTCTTCCATTCGGAGCGTTTCATTAGAGTAGGTTCATAGTAATCGGGCAGCTTGCGTGTTTCCATCAGTTACCCTTTCGGTCTACTATTCGGGGCAAGTGGGGCTATTCGATGTGTCTCAGTCTTCTGGCGGAGAACTGACATTTTTCATCCGGATCCTTCTTAAACATTCTAAGAGAATGCTCGAGAAAGGTAATTCTGAGTAAAGGTAATGAAAACACCAACAGGGTGATCAAGAGCTCATTCGTTTTTTCTCGTCAAGTCGAATCGATCAGCAATATTTTTAGTCGTACTATCCTTCTAGAATGTTCTGGAAGAATTCTTGGCAAAAGGTGTTTTTTTGGGAGGGGGTTGAAGGCACCTATAGTGGTAAAACTTGTTGCAAAGGTTCTGTGATATCTGTTTCCTGTACAGGGCCTCTCGCCGGGAGGTCAGAGGATGCGAGTTCCGAGGGTAATGGATTTTCGACATTTGCTATGTAGTTATGTCAAATCCAGTCATGTCTGGAGGAGATTTCTAGCCCCGATTGCTCTGATCGATAGTTTTCCTTGCTTTCTTCGATCAATCTTTCGGCGAATGCCGAAACAGTATCCTAACTGGCCAAGGACAGCGCGTGATTTTACCTTCCTCATCCTTTTCCCCTTCTCCCCACTAACACACACACACACACACACACACTCTTACAGAGATGTCCCGAACATGTGACTTCTAAAGCTTCTGAGGGCAGTACCGTCGGCTCTGAGTGGAAGAGGCAGATGCTAGATGCCGCGATCTAATGGATCATATGGTATATGTGTCGATTTTCTTTTGGTACGTCGAGATCATTCTTCGTTGGAGATTTCTCTCTACCTATAATGGTTGTAAAACGTTTTTGTTTTGTGTAAGTACACATTCTCGCAGTGAGAAGTTATGTTTTCTCCCAAATAAAGTATTTTCACGGTAACCAAGTTGAATGTGATAGTGGACTGGGGCAAAAGGGGACAGGGGAGACAGAGTAAGATTCTCTGCTGTTCTAGGAAAGTAAATTTATAGCATCCTCGGCACAAAGAGGACAAAAGTGGATTTCTGTTGTGAAACGAGAAAAGTTAGATGGTTAATGAAAGTCAATAATGGCCACCACCAGGTACCACTATCGTCGTAATTCGCAGTTCACACGTCTAAACATTAAACATTTTCCTGTCATTCTCAGATGTTTCCCCAGCAAAGGTACGCAAACTTTCCACATTTTTACAATAATATCAATAACTCATGACATAGATTTCACAGTAAATAAGTTGTTACTTACATGCATTGCCTAAACGTGTTCAACAAACGCAGTTTCACAAAGCGATCTAAAGTTAGCAGCGCCCAGAAACAAATCTCTATCAAACTATATCCGAAATCAACGGCTAATTAAATGCTAATTAAGTGCTCTATTCCGGAAATTTCCGCTCCTATAGTTTTCCCAAAATCGTGGGCGCTGCTAGCTTTAGACTAAAGTTAGCAGCGCCCAGAAACGAATCTCTTCCAAACTATATCCAAAATTAACGGCTAATTAAATGCTAATTAAGTGCTATATTCCCGAATTGTCAGCACCTATAGTTTTCCCAAAAACGTAAGCGCAAGAAAAAACAATTAACATAGGTTCATATGGGGGGAAAAACTAAAAAAAAAAATTAAAACCCTACCCAAACATCAACATGAATTAACGGCTCTACGAAAAATATTACTCGCGCATTTATATTCCAAAATTCAGGGCGGTACAAAGAGAAAAAATTAACATTGGTTCTTACGGGCGAAAAAACATTAAAACTTATAAATCTCAGAAAAACGTTGTAACCCTACCCAAACATTAACATGAACTAACGGCTCTAGGAAAAAACTTACTCGCGCATTTATATTCCAAAATTCAGGACTGTACAAAGAGAAACTATTAACATTGGTTCTTACGAAAAAGAAAAACAGAACAGCGTTCGGCCGAGCACAGCGTGCGACCGAGGGTCATTTTGGGGATTCGAACCCTTGTTATGTAATCTAACCGGACCGCGGCAAATTTTTTTAGTATAGATAACTTTTAGTATTCGTGTAGAGCACATTTTGGCGTAGAGAATGAATTATAAATTGCGATGATTTGGAAGGAGCGTCACTCTTCCTTGCGCACAGCGTTTGACCAAACGTCATTTTTGGGATTCGAGCCCATGGTATTCAAACCAAACGGTCAGGGGCAAATTTTTATATTACAGATTACGTTTAGTATTAGGTAGGTCACACTTTAGCGTTGAGTATGAATTAATAATCGCGCTAGCTTGGAAGGAGCGTCTCTCTTCCTTGCGCACAGCGTTCTGCCGAGGTTCATTTTTGGGATTCGAACCCATGTTATTCAAACTAAATGATGAGCGGCAAACTTTTTTATTACAGATTACTTTTAGTATTCGTTTAGGGCACATTTTGGCGTAGAGTATGAATTAATAATTGCGCTAGCTTGGAAGAAGCGTCTCTCTTCCTTGCGCAGAGCGTTTAACCAAGCGTCATTTTTGGGATTCGAGCCCATGGTATTCAAACTAAACGGTCATGGGCAAATTTTTATATTACAGATTAAATTTAGTATTAGGTAGGGCACATTTTGGCGTAGAGTATGAATTAATAGTTGCGCTAGCTTGGAAGGAGCGTCTCTCTTCCTTGCGCACAGCGTTCTGCCGAGGGTCATTTTTGAGATTCGAACCCATGTTATTCAAACTAAATGATGAGCGGAAATTTTTTTATTATAGATTACTTTTAGTATTGGTCTATGGTACATTTTGGCATTTATTTATTTATTTATTTATTTACGTCAAAAAACAGTTAAAAACTGCGTATGACGGGCTATGGGGAAAAGTGAATTGTGTGCACATTTTCAAAATTCTGTGATCCCTACACTAAATCATATACTACTTAAGTTTTGAATTTTGAAAGGGAGAAAAAAAACAAAAAAACTCCCATGCATTGAGTATGAATTATGATTTGCGATGGTTTGGAAGGAGCGTCTCTCTTCCTTGTGCACAGCGTTCTGCCGAGGTTCATTTTTGGGATTCGAACCCATGTTATTCAAACTAAATGATGAGCGGCAATTTTTTTTATTATAGATTACTTTTAGTATTCGTTTAGGGCACATTTTTTGAAGATCTTGTTTGTTTGTTTTTGTTTTTTAAGAAAATCGTTTTTCTACATGAACAAGGTCTAAAGGTTTCAGTTTGCCGACTACACTTTCGTAGATTACAAGGAATGCTGAAAAAATCATGATTTTTATCGTACCGAGCACCTATTTTTCGACATTTAAAATATTTAAGAACGCTAGGAATGGAAAGAATTTATATAATTAATATATACGTTAAAGTGTTATGACTCGTGATTTTAGGCATATTATAAAACTATTAATTTTCTTAGTATATAACGTTTAAAAGCATTATAATTGAAAGATGATTTATTAACACGGGATATTCACAGTAACGCTGAACATTAACCTGCGCGTTTTATAGAGCGGAACTAAAGTTCATCAATTTATTAATGTATCGTAACAGCTCAGCCCTATGAAATTATTGTTCGCTTAATAATTATTAAATTTCTTCTAAAAATACAGAAAGACGTAAATCGTTTATGATAAATAATTGAATATCCGCGACATGAAATGTTTTTAAAAAACTTGTCCAACATTGGGGGGGAGTTGCCCCCCCCCTGAATCCCTCCTCTGGTCTGGCAGGTCATTCACAAACGCCAGAAACAGGAGAGGTCCAATAACGCGTCCTTGAGAGATCTCTGAAGTTACCTTTGCCAGAGTTGGAAATTGTTGTCCAACTCGGACTTTCTGTTTCCTATGTCGAACAAGATCATCAATCCACGCCACAATTTTGGTGTCAATACCCGATTGCATTAATTTATGAACCAGTTTATCGTGTGGGACCAGCGGCGGCTCGTGCTTAGGTTGCACGGTTGAACAACCCTCAGAAAATGAAAAAGATCTCATAATATCTTCTCTCTTCTCAATATTCAAGATATTGCAGCGATATAGATGTATATGAAATCATGTTGAAACCAAAGAGCGTTCAACTAACGCTCTCTCCGGTGTCTGGTGCCTTGCCAGGATTTGCACCACGCTCTTGGCTGTATTAATGGATTTACTGTTTACTCTTTGGCACTTTCATCTAACACGGGGAACATATGGCCTTTTGGTGGCGCAACCACACGAGTGGCGCTCTTTAGCGCTGCGCGGTGACGGAGGGAATCTCAGGGGAATATCCATATTCTGTCTTCGTCTGACTCACTGCAACGAAGTTTTATGATTTTCGCTTGTTATTGAAATCCTATAAGTTCAATCCATTATTATCAATATTCAACGCATTGGTTATATTATTTGGAGAATTTGTTTCCATTTGATATTAGGTTTGTTGATTCAAAACGTAAATTTGATGATTTCTTTGTGTGAAGGTGGCCGTTGTGGATGGAAGTCCCTTATAATGTCTCGCGGAAGCCAGTGTGGCTGCAGCTGGCCAGCGGTTTGCGAACGTTCTTGTGAATACGAATGAGTGTCGAAGATCTTTCATTAATGCCAAATATACCAGGGAGGTGAAGTTTTCTAAATAAAATAATTTTATTTGTGTGAAACGTGTCAAAGTGTTTGTTGCAATGTGCTGGAGGTGAATTTAAATGCCAAGTGGAAATCAAGGCCAGAATCACGTGCGCGGGAGGTGTACATGCGCGAACACGACGCATAAAATTATGTAAGTAATGTTTGAATATAGACTTTTATTTAACCTAGTTTTAATTGATTTGAATAGCGTACGATTTTATTATATATTCGTATTTTGAATTTTGTAAATTACATTGCCGTCATTCGATGGAGGTGCAACCTCCAGTCTGTTGGGGAACCTGCCGCCACTGTGCGGAACAACATCGAATGCCTTCGCAAAATCTATTATTACGGTGTCCACCCTCCCACTGTCATCAACTTCATCTGCTCTCATCTGCAACTCCATCTCTCTGTACCTTATGACTAAAACAATGATACTATCTGACTCTCGCAAGAAAAAAGTTCCTAAAACCATGCTGTCCCTGAAATAGCCATTATTTTTTCTCATTCTTGTCTAATATAACTAGTTATCAAGTATTCCATTAGCTTACATACAACTGACGTAAGACTTACCGGTCTATAATTGGCTACAACAGTTCTGTCACCACTCCTGAAAATCGGAACAACGGTAGTGTAGCGTCACGTTGGCGGCCGTGGGTGGGAGGAGGAGCGGAAGTATCGTTTACCTGCGGGCTGAATAGCCTCGGCGCCACGGCGTTGGGATATATTTAGACCAAGTGGACGCCAGCTTGACCTGGAAGGTCACGTGGTAGACGCGAGCCTCCCTCCTACACCATGGACGGTCACGTGACGGCTACACTCTAGATATAAAATCGAGCCGACGAGCTCACACGGGGGTTTTGTTTTGGAAACCTCGCGCGATGCGCAAAACTTTAGGCCCAGGCTGGAGCATGTCGTGCCTCTTGCACGGGTGACGAGGTCACGGTAGTGGCGCGGGAGAAGCGTCAGGGGAGGCGGGGCCTCCCTAGCTATGTGGGTTATCCACAGGGAAATACTCAAAAGTGTGTAGTTTCGGAGCAGAATTTAGTTATTGTACATACGTGTAAATAAACTTGTACATACTTGTAAATGTCTGTGTGGTCTTCTCCATGACGCCACAGACGGGTAATTCATCAACGGTGGCAGCGGTTACTATCGAACCCATGCACGGGGGCCGACTATTATTCATAAATAGTCAGCAGTTACTAGTGAAATGCACGGTGGCCGGCTACTAGTTCATCGATAGCGGCAAAAGTTGTAATAGACCTCATGCACGAGGGCTCTACATTTCATAAATAGCGGCCGCAGTTGTGTTTGAACTCATGCGCGAGGGGCGACGGGTATTTCATAAATAATACTCGTATTCAACTTAACGGCAACAAGGGGGCAGTATCATTGTGGATCGTCGGACCGAAGAGCATCAAATCCAACCAATCCAAGGAAGGAAGGAAGGACGAGTCATTTCCTGACCAGACCGAAGCCAAGCAGCCAGGACTTCTTACGTACGTGTGAGCATATTGCGCAGTGTGGTTATTCAGGCATCATGGCTTATCTTGCATGGTATAGGAAAGAGTACCTTAAGTACGTGGCGAACGAACTGGGGGAAGCAATAAACGAGGATGATAGGTCATAAATATACTTAACTTAATATTAAATAGTAGTTCGTATGAGGAAGAAGTAGTCAAAGAATTAATAGAAGGGTATAAAGAGCAGCAATAAAGGGAACGCGGGGAAGTGAAGGAACAGTTAGAAAGGGAACGCGAGGAAAGGAGGGAACAGTTAGAACGCGAATTTGAATTAGAGAAACTTCGTTTAGCTTGTTCAACACCGACGGGTCGCTCAGTAGCCGGAAGCGAATGCGAGAGTGCAAATAAAAATGCATCATGTAAAGGATCCCTTTAAAGGACAACAGGACGACATCACCTCATATTTGAATGTTTGAGGCACAAGCTACGCATATGGGGGTACCCGAGGAACACTGGGTCATTAATTTGATGGGATTATTGCCAAAACATATAAATTCATGGCTTATGTTCGAATCGGCGGAAACAGAAGTCGCGTCCGTGGACGTAAAGAAAAAGTTAGTTTTGTTAAAAGTTAGAAATGTACAAGTTCACACCAGAATAATTCAGGCAACTTTTTACGGGACACGCAATAAGAGCCGGAACCACGTGGAACGTGTACGCGAAGGAATTGCAGAACTATTGCAGGGAATGGATTAGCGGTCTCAATATTTCGATATTCGAAGCTCTCCTTGATTTGATGGTCACAAATAAGATGAAGCGGCGGGTACCTGCGGAAATGAAAGACTATTTCATTGATAAATGGAGTACATTTTCGGTAGCGCTAGATTTAGCCAAAAGACTTGACAATTACGAGAACAACAGGGCCGGCTGGAAGCGCACGTTTTCTAAGCCACACAAGCGAGGGGACAAAACGGCAGAAGTCGCGCCCGCTTTGAAGTCGAAATCTACGGGGAAAACCGAGCCGAAAGCGAACAAAAGCAATGCAGAATTCGAAAGGCCGAGTAAACCACGTTGCTTCTCGTGCGGGTCGACCGAGCATTTCAAGCGGAATTGCCCGAACAAGGAAACAGTACAAAAGATGTGTCACGTAGTCGACGGGGAGGCCAGAGAACTCCTCCGCCCCCATACGTGCGCGGGATTTGTAAATAACGAGCCAATCACTTTCCTTCGCGACAGTGGAGCTAGTTTTGACCTTATTAGTGAAAAATATGTGTCGGATGATCAATTTACTGGCGAATCAGTATGGATTTTCCAGCCCTAAGACTCCAAACCGCGAAATTTGCCAGTTGCGCAAGTGCGTCTAAAGGGCCCTTTCGGTCAGGTAGAAATAAAGGCGGCGGTAGTACGACGCGGGTGCGATCTCGAGTATTACATACTCAGCAACCGCACCGCCACCTTAATAAACGACCTCAAAAAGGGTTACTTAGAACCGCAAATTGTAAACGCTGTACAAACACGTGCGTGGGCAGCAAGAGAGCGGGAAACTTCCATAAGTGAAAGGGAGGCGTGCGAGACGCAGCAGGGCGACGCTCCTCTGGACGGGGCCGATGCCTCGGGCGGTAATCCCCTCACAACAGAGGAGGAAAGTGTTCTCGAGCCAGAAATAGCAGCCCTCATTAACATAGACGGTGAGGCATTCGCAGCAGAACAGCAGCGAGATGCTGAAATAAAACAATTGTACGAAGCACATGTCGGAAAAGTACCAGAGAGGGGAAAAGATATGTATTTTGTAAAAGGAAAACTTCTGTTTAAGTCTAGGCACAGCAAACGTGGCAACATCTATAACATGTTGGTTGTACCGCACGTGTACCGAGGTACAATTTTGAAACTGTCACGAAACAGCCAATGCGCATTTGGGGACCACCAAAAGCAAAAACAGGATGGCCAAATATTTCTTTTGGCCGAACTGTTTCAAGGATATGGAAACCTATATCCGGACGTGCGACAGTTGCCAAAAGGTAGACACCACACGCGATAAACAGAAAGCGCCACTAAAGTATGCGCCTATTACGGCGGAAACGTTTAGCAAAATAAATGTAGACGCCTGTGGGCCGTTTCCAGAATCAGAATTAGGGCAAAAATATATAATTATCGCGATATGTGTAGCTACTCGATACCCTGAGGCTATTTCAGTTACCGATCTCACATCAGCGACTGTTCTAGAAGCTCTTTTAGAACTTTTTAGTCGTATGGGTTTTCCACGCGAAATCCAAACCGATCAAGGAACGTGTTTCACGAGCGTTTTGACTGCGGAGTTCGCGCAGCGGTTTGGTATTCCTCTAGTGCGGAGCTCACCCTATCACCCGCAGTCGAATGCCATTGAAAGGGTTCACCGTACAATGAACCGTGTGCTAAAGGTGCTCTGTTTGGAAGCAGGCTCAGAGTGGGAGAAACAGCTACCCGCTATTCTGTTCGCGCTACGCACAACAGTGCACGAAAGTTTAGTGTACACTCCTGCGGAGCTAGTGTTCGGGCAAAATCTACGCACGCCTATAACTCTTCTGTACGAACACTTAGCGGGAGTGGAAGAGGAAGAAAGTTCGGTGGTAGAGCATGTGTTTAAGTTAATAAACAGATTACGTAAATTGAAGGAACTCGCACACTAAAGACTAGGAAGTGAGCAGGAAAAACGTAAAGTTTGTTATGATCAGAGAGCGAGACATAGAACGTTAGCTGTCGGGGATCGCGTTCTGGTGTTGGCGCCGAATAAGACACGCAAGTTGTCGGTACAGTGGGTCGGGCCGGGAGAAATGCAGGAACAAGTGTCCGAAACTAATTCTGTAGTGAGATTGCCCGGCAAGAAAGAAGGGCGGGTCTATCACATCACTATGCTTAAGAAATATCACCAACGAACCGAGTATTTAAACTTTTTAGGGACTAACAGGCAGAATCCGGAAGTGGAAGAAGGTGAATTAGATAAGTTCGCAGTAAATCTTGACCCAGAGCCAGTCGATGTTGAATCAATGTTAGAAGGGACGGAAGTCGAATCTGAATTTCGTGAAGCACTGATCAACACGATTGTAAAATACAAAGATATATTCTCTAAAAATCCGGGCCTAACTGATATAATAACAATGGATATAGAGGTGTCAGACAAGTCCAAAACTATACGTAGCGCGCCGTATCGTATGTCGCGCAGGCAGTCAGAGATATTGAAAGAGGAAATATCGAAAACGTTGAAGGACAATATTATTGAAGTAGGGGACACGGACTATACTTCACCTATGATATTAGTCGAGGCAACCGGGAGAAAACTCAGACCATGTATAGATTACAGGAAATTAAACAGCGTGGTCAAAACTGAGTACTACCCCGTACCAAACATGGAAGAGCGGATAGAAACAGTGGCGGCAGCTAGCATTATTACTACGCTCGATTTAGCAAAGTGCTATTGCCAGATCGCATTAACGCCAAGAGCGCAGAGATACGCTGCGTTCGTGACTAGTTTTGACACGTATCGCCCACTGCGCCTTCCATTTGGGGTAAAGAATGCCCCGTATCAATGTAGTCGCATGATGGCGTCACTGTTAAGCGACTGCGGGACATTCGCGTTGCCTTATATGGACGATATAGCAGTTTTTAGCAATACGTGGCAAGAGCATATTATCCATCTAGACAAGGTGTTCAAAATACTCCGTAATGCTAAACTTCATGTACAAACAAAGAAATGCAAGTACGCGCGTGACTCCGTACAGTACTTAGGTTATATTGTCGGAAGCGGTAAAATGAAACCTGTCGAAGCAAAGGTAGAAGCAATTAGGAAGTTTCTAGTGCCTCAAACAAAGAAACAGGTGCGTTCGTTCCTGGGACTTACGGGCTATTATCGGAAATTCATCCCAGGGTTCGCGAATAAATCAGCGCCGTTAAGTGACCTGCTGAAGGGGCAGCAGCGCCAAGGGAAAGTCGCGTGGACGCCGGAATGTGAGAAAACATTTCGCGAGCTGCAAGAGGCACTGTGTAGCGACACAGTAGTGCATGCACCAAACTTTGCTAAACCATTCGTGATTCAAACAGATGCCAGCGATAGAGGATTGGGAATTATTTTGGCACAGCATGATGATGATGGGCATGAGTACCTCATACTTTACTTAAGTAGGAAGTTTTCTGATGCAGAACAGAAATTCTGTACTACAGAAAAAGAGTGCAGTTTGGGCACTCCAGAAATTAAAGTGCTATTTAGATGGCCAAGTGATTATAAAAATAGAAACTCACCATAATCCTCTAGAGTGGTTGAAAAACTGCGCGGAAAAAAATCCTCGAGTAATGCGCTGGTCATTAATGATCCAGCATTACAACATCAGCATAATTCACAAAAAGGGGCTTGAGTATGTAAATGTCGACGCTTTGAATCGAATTTTTTGATGCCTGGATACACTACAAGCGCAGATGTGAGCACTAAGTAGTCTGTAATTAGACCGATTGGCATTAGATTTATGTTGTGTCAATGTATAAAGGTAGAAGATCTACATATGTCTGGATATTGTAAATAGTAAGTTTCAAAGTAATACAATTCTTGTAATGTTAAAACAAAAAATAGATAAATTGTCAGGTTATATATGTAGCTTATCAAATGTAATGAATATTATAATGTGTAAAATTCAAAAATAATTGATGCCTTGAAATGTCAAAACAGGAAAAAGGGGTGTTATATGTCATTATCAGTTGTTCTCTAACGTGTAATTAGTAAAATTCAAAGAAAATAATGTCTTGTAATGTTAAACAGGAAATATGAAAGTTGTTATTTATTACATGTAGTATCATTAATGTCAAATACTGTAAATAGTAAAATTAAAGTCCTTGTAAAGTTAAAAATGGAAAGTTGTTATGTATTATATGTAATTATCCAAATAAGTTACATTAGGATGTTCTATTGTAGATTTGTGATAATCAGAGATGAAAATGAGAAAGGGATGTAAATTTGTTGAGTGATCACATCTAGTGGGGATAAAAATGTCCATATTCGACTGTGAGACAATTATATTTCAAGAAATATGTTAACGGTATTTGAATTGAAATAGATCTAGAGTGATGTATAGGTCACAATAAAAAATGTTACCATTTAGGTCACTTCAGTCAGGGACAGATTTTTTTCCTGTGGGTGGTTACCTGCGGAAAAAATTCTTTTCTGGGTAGGGAAAAGTCTGTAGCGTCACGTTGGCGGCCGCGGGTGGGAGGATGAGCGGATGTATCGCATACCTACGGGCTGAATAGCCTCGGCGCCACGGCGTTGGGATTGTGGCGTCGCGCATCGCTACCTTGCGAGTCGTGCCGGGAAAACCGTTCTCCCCCATGCTTAAGCCGGATGCGGGCTTGTGAGCGGTTGGCATGCGCTGTGCACGCTGACGCGCGCCGAGCTGAAGACGCGCTGAATAGGCCAGGGGGATGCGGCAGGAAACTCTCCAAATATAACTATAGAGAAAGGTTAGTGCGAGTCGTGGACTATGTCGCAAGACTCCTAGAGGAGGCTGGCCGTCGACCTTCCTGACGCCCGCCGGTATGGGAGCGCCGAGGGGAGGGGGCGAGCCTCCGGGTACTTAAGGCCGGCGGCGCTAGCCGAATGCGTTTACTACGCTCCGTGAAGTCACGAAGGTTAAGCGCATTCGAGACTCGCGGGTTCGCGGTTGGGTGACCGGCCAGGAACCCCGGGATCTAACGCCGTCGAGCCCCTGGCCGAAGGGATAAAAGGCACTAACTGACTGCGACGTGACGAGACTTGACTAATATTAAAAGTAAAGCACGTTAATGGATGATTACTCCGAGAAGTGCAAAGCGCTCAACGCCCCTTAAGGGGCTTGGAGACGCGTTGCGTCAAGGTGTAGACGCAACAAATAAAAAAAAAAGAGGCTGCATCAATAGCGCCCACGCGGGATATGTAGAGGGTCGAAAGGCCGAGTGATATCCCCGGTGCTATCCTAGCACGCGGTCTTCGAGGCGAAGACCGGTTTGGCGTCAGGCCATGTTGTAACGATAGTTAAGGGACTCTGTGTCCGACAGCTTCGCACCACGCGTTGCTAGCCTGCTTTAAAGCAGCAGGGCTGGGCCTAGGGACGGTCGCGGGGGTTTCGCAGCTAAAGGATTGGAAAGGTTGCCGGAGATTTTTATTTTGTAAATTATTGTGTAAATATAGTTATATATTTATTTTAGAAACAGTTGTCTGTGTTATTTATTTCCAGTACGTCACAGACTCGGAACCATTCTGTCCATAATTGGTGGCAGCGGATTTAAAGATTCACGCCGGTGTGGTTGCACCAAATTGGTTATTTCTTTTGCATATTTGGTGGCAGCAGATTTAAAAACTTACGCCGGAGTGGTTGCGCCAAATAGTTGAATTCCTTCTTCAAATTTGGTGGCAACGGATTTAAAGACTCACGTCGGGGCTCTTTGGTAGCAATCAGTTTCTGGATGCAGTCACTACGTTCACAACGGTCGGGGAACGCGGAAGTTCAGTTGTAGCGTCCGCGGAGAACTAGCAGTGCATTACTCGAGTGATTGGTACGCGCTGAACAAGTCAGAACAGTACGCGTAAGAACTGTGTATCGTAACTAAAGGTGCACACGAGTCGGGAAATCGAATTGTGCGGTAATTCGGTACGGTAGTTTCGGGGCGGTGCAATCCGACTCGGAACCTTTCTGTCCATAATTGGTTCTGGAATTGGAACTGATACTGGTATATGGAATTGGAGCTGGTCCTGGTAACTGGAACTGGAATTGGTATTGGTACTGGAAGAGGATATCCCGGACCGACCAGAACGAGAGGAAGGAAGAAGGCCAGGACACCAATCCAGGAAGCGCTCACGCGACACCAAGGTCAACAGAACGTAAGAGTGTTTTTTATACTTGCCGGTGATCAATTCAGGCATAATGCATTTCTTAGCGGGGTATAGGAAAGAGGTGCTCGTAAGGGTCGAGTTTGAGATGGGGGAAACGTTGGAAGGGAACGAGACTGTGATTAGACTTAAAACTATTATCACGGAAAGCCAGCAGTACGAAAAATCATTCGTAAAGCAACTCGCCGATCAGGAGAGAGAACAGGTCGTAGAAATACGCGAAGAGAGAGAGCAGGAAAGAATACGCGAACGCAATGAACGGCAATTTGAACTTGAAAAGTTGAAAATAATGAATCAGGCTCCCACGCGCGAATCAATAAGCAGTTGCGACACAGGAAATCGTACGAATATTCGTATAAGCCAGGTTATGGATAAATTCAAAGGCGAAGGTGACGATATTACGTTATTTGTGTTTTCGAGGCGCATGCTCGCCAGCTTGACATTGCGGCGGTCGAATGGGTAAGCCACTTAATGGGTTTGCTTCCTAACGAAGTAAACAATTGGCTCGTTGTAGGGTCCGATTCACAAGATCAGGATTACGAACAGATTAAAGTACAATTGTAGGACATGTATAAATTCACTGCAGAAAAGTGCCGTCAAATGTTTTGTAGTCACGTGAAGGGAACAAAGACCACTTGGAACGTTTATGCACGTGAATTATCTCAATATTGCAAAAAATGAGTTTCTGGGTTAAAGATAGAAACATACGAACAATTGTTAGATCTCATAGTGACCGATCAGATGAAACGGAAGGTGCCGGCGGTAATGCGTGACCATTTCATTGATGTTTGGGGTGAGGTTTCAGCGTCCCAAGATTTGGCACGTAAGCTGGACACCTATGAGAACAATCGAGCTAGTGGGTACAAGAAAGACTTCACGCGGTTCGGTAGTGAAGAGCCTGCGGAAGAACGGAAATGGCCGAAGGCGACGGAAAGCGCGCAGTCCACTTCCAAGACTGCAGTGCCCAAAGTAGACAAAAACGCGGAGTTTGATAAGCCGCAAGAACGAATGTATTATTTGTGTAAGAAACCAGGGCACATTAAAAGATATTGCCCTTAGAATAAACCGAGCGAAAAGATGTGTCACGTAGCCAACACTAGTGCGCAAGATTTATTGTCTCCACTCACGTTTGTTGGCACAATTTTCGGGGAAACGGTCACCTTTCTTCGGGACACACGGGCGACCATTGACGTTA
Source organism: Teleogryllus occipitalis (assembly GCA_011170035.1). Classification (NCBI taxonomy): domain Eukaryota; kingdom Metazoa; phylum Arthropoda; class Insecta; order Orthoptera; family Gryllidae; genus Teleogryllus; species Teleogryllus occipitalis. The sequence goes on along the minus strand of BLKR01001590.1, from coordinate 128,632 downwards.
TTAACGCCAAGCACGCTACGCCGACTCAGTACACCGGCGAGTCCGTATGGGTTAAGCAGCCCCTGGACGAGGCGCCGAAAAATCTACCGGTAGCTAAAGTAGAAATAGTAGGCCCATTCGGTACTCTAGTCACAGAGGCCGCAGTCGCGAAGAACTGCGACTTACAATATTATATTTTCAGTAATCGTTCCGCGTCGATTCTGAAAGAAATCAAGCAAGGTTTCTTAGAACCACAGTTAATCTGCGCTGTACGAACTAGGGCGAAAACAGCTTCAGAACGCGCCAGGGCGGCGGGCCCTCCGGCCGCGAGCGAAGGGGAGCCGAGGGGCGGCGGCGCTGGGCGAAGCGCCGGTCGCTATGCACTCAGGTGATTCACCCTTCGAAGCCACGCCCGAGGCAATGGAGGCGGTAGCGCAAGGCGAGATTTCAGAAACCGGCCGAGCGTATGACGCGTCCCAGGTACCCGCGTCGGAGGTAACTGTTGAGGAAAATAGTGTTTTACAAGGCGAGGTTGACGCCCACAGCAACGTCGAAACAAACAGTCAGGAATCTGAAGTAGATTCCGGTAGCCATGCATTGGCTCGTTTGGACCCCATCGAATTCGAAACGGCTCAGAAACAAGACGAGGAGCTCACGCCGCTCATTGAGCGCGCGAAAGGACCAGAGGCGGAACGGCGTGATTATTTAATGAAAGGCGGCCTATTGTTTCGTGTCCGACATAGCAAGCGCGGGGAGAGTTTTTCTGTTAGTAATATCGCGGGTACATCGTGGCACGATTTTAAAACTCTGTCATGAAGTTGCCCACGGTCATTTAGGGGTCACGAAAAGTAAAGATGCTATGGCCAAATATTTCTTCTGGCCTAACTGCTACAAAGATATGGAAAACTACGTGCGTAGTTGCGATAGTTGCCAGCGCGTAGGAAACGGTGGCGAGAAACTTCGAGCGCCCTTGAAAATAGTACCAATAATGGGCGAGGCATTCGAGAAGGTGAATGTCGACGCGTGTGACCCTTTTCCGGAATCAGACACAGGAAACAAATACATTTTAACAGCGATGTGTTTAGCCACGAAATACCCCGAGGCTATCCCTATACGTGATCTAACTTCAGTCACTGTGATCGAAACCCTGTTGGACTTATTTAGTCGTATAGGATTCCCGCGCGAATTGCAGACCGATCAGGGAACTTCCTTCACAAGTGCGCTGACGGTGGAATTCGTCGAACGGTTTTGCATTAAACTAGTGAGAAGTTCGCCGTATCATCCTCAATCGAATGCAGTCGAAAGAATGCATAGGACAATGAACCGGCTCATGAAGGTTCTATGTTTAGAAGCAGGGACGGATTGGGAAAGTCAACTTCCCGCTATCATGTTTGCTTTGCGCACGAGTGTGCATGAATCGCTAGGGTTCTCTCCTGCCGAATTGGTGTACGGGAGGAATCTCCGTACCCCCATGACGCTGCTGTATGAAAAGCTTGCGGGAACATCGGAAGGCGAAGAAAGCTCGGTAGTCGAGCACGTGTTCAAACTTATTAACAGATTGAAGCGCTCCCACGAGCTAGCTCATAAGAAAATGGCGGAGGAACAGCGTAAGCGGAAAGTATGGTATGACCGGAAGGCGGTCACGCGTACTTTTGAAATAGGCGCAAAGGTGCTGGTTCTTGCGCCTAACAAGACGCGGAAGCTCGCTATGCAGTGGATAGGGCAAGGCGAGATTCGCGAGAAAATTCCAGAGTATAATTACGTGGTTCAGATGCCGGGGCGGAAGGAACCCCGTGTTTATCACGTTAGCATGCTCAAAAGGTACCACCAACGGACAGAATACTTGAACGTACTCGGTTCCATAACTATGACAGCCGCAGGTGAGAAAGACGCGCTAGATCACTATGCGCTAAAACTTGATTCTTGCGACTTCGACGAGGAAGAGATGGTCAACGGGACTGAGGTCGAACCTGAAATCCGTGACGCACTAAAAACTGTCCTTTTTTCGTACAAGAATCTATTCAGTGAGAAACCCGGATTAACGGAAATCACTACAATGGATATCGAATTAACGGACGCAAGCAAAGTAGTTCGAAGCGTACCCTACATACAGATAGTGATTACACGTCTCCCATGATATTGGTTGAGGCACCAGGCAAGAAACTAAGGCCCTGTATTGATTATAGGCGCCTCAATCAAATCATAAAGACGGAATATTATCCATTACCCAATCTCGAAGAACGAATCGAACAGGTAGCGGCACCTAAGATCATAAGTGTATTGGATCTTTGTAAATGCTTCTGGCAAATAGGTCTTACTGAAAGGGCGCAAAGATAATCGGCGTTTGTGACCAGTTTCGGCACGTACCGGCCGCTTCGATTACCATTCGGGATTAAGAACGGCCCCTATCAATGTTGTCGAAGCATGGGCACTTTTTTGAGTAAGTGCCAAGAATTCGCGGTACCGTACCTCGATGACATCGCCGTTTTTAGTAACTCTTGGCAAGAGCACATACGGCACCTTGATACTGTTTTTCAGATTCTGAAATCCGCCAAATTGACTGTGCAGCCGCGCAAGTGTTTGTTTGCGCGTGCAAATGTAAAGGATCTGGGTTACATTGTGGGGAACGGGAAATTGCGGCCGGCCGAGGCCAAGATACAAGCTAATCAAAACTTCCCTAGACCAGAGTCAAAGAAGCAAGTACGTTCTCTGCTCGGATTAGTCGGATATTATCGACGCCTGATACCAGGATTTGCGGGGAAAGCGGCGGCACTGACAGATACGCTGCGGGGGCGCGAGCGCCAGGGTAGAATCGTATGGACGGAAGCGTGCAAAGCGTCCTATAACGAGCTGCAGCATGCGCTCTGTGAAAAAACTGCGGTATATGCACCCGATTGTACCAAAGAATTTGGGATCCAGGCAGATACATCTCGGAGAGGTTTAGGTGTGGTTCTCTACCAGGTGAATGACGAGGGAGAAGAACAACCAGTTGTGTTCTTAAGCCGTAAATTAAATGAGGCCGAAATCAATTATGGTACAACGGAACTCGAGTGTTTGGCTCTTATTTAGGGTTTGGACAAACTCAAAATCTATCTCGACGGGCAGGCCACAATTCAGGTCGAAACCGACCACAATCCTTTGGTCTGGTTGCGTAACACTGCGGGCAAAAACCCCAGGCTATTACGCTGGTCTCTTTTAATTCAGCACCTAGATTTACGTATAATACACAAAAAGGGCACGGAAATGTGAATGCTGACGCGCTCAGTCGCATGTATGAAGAATGAATTAATCCACTGGCGGGTGTAAGAAGCACACACGTTCATGACTATGTATAAATGTCGGTGAAATTCTCTGTATATATTTTTGTTAATTCAAGGGTACACTATATTTTTTATTTGTGGTATTGCTCATTTATCATACATACATGTGTCAATAAACTTAGTCCAGAACGGCACATGATGTATATAAAGGAACTATTCAATTGTATATATAGTTTATTCAATGTATTATGTACTGTATTTTACATTTCAGGATTTTATGTAATGCAAGATGCTTCAAGAATTAATATGTGTGTATATAGGTGTAATGTTTCAATGTAAGGTAAATGACAACATAGCATAGGTGATAGAGGAGAACAGCCCACAGATTTTATTTCAAGTATCTTAATTAGATAGGTTTTGGTGTTCTTGTTTCTTATATTCATGTTTCACGTAAAAACATTAAATTGTAGCGGTCTCACGACCAGGTTATCTAGTTTGCAGAATTTTTTTCCTGGGCATATTTTGCTGCGAAAAAATTCTATCCCCGGGTATAGGAGAGTCTGTGGCGTCGCGTATCGCTTCCTTGTGAGACGTGCCGGGAAAACCGTCCTCCCCCATGCTTAAGCCGGATGCGGGCTTGGGGGCGGTTTGCATGCGCTGTGCACGCTGACGCGCGCCGAGCTGAAGACGCGCTGAATAGGCCAGGGGGATGGGGCAGGAAACTCTCCAAATATAACTATAGAGAAAGGTTAGTGCGAGTCGTGGACTATGTCGCAAGACTCCTAGAGGAGGCTGGCCGTCGAGCCTTCCTGACGCCCGTCGGCATGGGAGCGCCGAGGGGAGGGGGCGAGCCTCCGGGTACTTAAGGCTGCATCAAACAGCGCCCACGCGGGATATGTAGAGGGTCGAAAGGCCGAGTGATATCTCCGGTGCTATCCTAGCACGCGGTCTTCGAGGCGAAGACCGGTTTGGCGTCAGGCCATGTTGTAACGATAGTTAAGGGACACTGTGTCCGACAGCTTCGCACCACGCGTTGCTAGCCTGCTTTAAAGCAGCGGTACTGGGCTGGGCCTAGGGACGGTCGCGGGGGTTTCGCGGTTAAAGGATTGGAAAGTTTGCCGGAGATTTTTATTTTGTAAATTATTGTGTAAATATAGTTATATATTTCTTTTAGAAACAGTGGTCTGTGTTATTTATTTCCAGTACGTCACAGGATATATTTAGACCAAGTGGACGATAGCTTGACCTGGAAGGTCACGTGGTAGACGCGAGCCTCCCTCCTACACCATGGACGGTCACGTGACGGCTACACTCTAGGCATAAAATCGAGCCGACGAGCTCACACGGGGGTTTTGTTTTGGAAACCTCGCGCGATGCGCAAAACTTTACGCCTACGCTGGAGCGTGTCGTGCCTCTTGCACGGGTGACGAGGTCACGGTAGTGGCGCGGGAGAAGCGTCAGGGGAGGCGGGGCCTCCTTAGCTATGTGGGTTATCCACAGGGAAATACTCAAAAGTGTGTAGTTTCGGAGCAGAATTTAGTTATTGTACATACATGTAAATAAACTTGTACATACTTGTAAATGTCTGTGTGTTCTTCTCCATGACGCCACAGTAGTTAGCTTCCAATCGTCGGGCACCAATCAGCGGTTGAATTGTTGATCGAAACTTGGAATAATCTTGTTAGATACGGTAGTATTTCCTTTCCACCGAGTTTAATTATGTCAGTTGAAATGGTATCTGGACCCCGCGACTTTCCATTTTTCATAGATTTAATTCGTTTTCGTAGTGTATTGACGTCTAAACTTATTTGGTTCTATCGATATCTGAATGTGGTGAGATTTTGTTTTAAAAACGGAACTGAAGAAGGCATTAAATGCGTTTGCTTTATGTTATGACAAATGCTTAATGTTATGATAAAAAGGATATGTCCCATTTTTATATCCTTTTTGGGGGGCATTTTTCGTCCCGTAAAAAGTCATTTTTTTACATTTTCCCGTCATTTGTAAAGCATTTTTCGCTGATTTCATCGAATTTAATATCATTTTAATGGCACTGATATTGATATTTAATAATAAATAATGATATTTACGAGATGCAACAAATGTTCTCCACAGAATTCCTGAGTAGCTTATTCGATTTCTTCGCCCAGAAATTGTAATGTCAGCCGTTGTATGTAATCCAAGGTTCTTGTGACGCCTATCAGAGCCATTGACGGTTCATCCAATTTCAGGATAACTAAAGACGGGAATTTCCTTGTAAAGAATCTAAATCAAAAGTTTGAAAGCTGAGTTTACTTGAACGAATAGAAGTAGCCTCGATTACATCAATAACGTATCCAACAGCTTGAGTTGTTCATCCGAGCTGGTTTTGATAATATTTTTTACGTCATTTTCCTTTTCTTTTAGGGTATTTGAAAAACATTTTAAGGCCATTTTTTAAATCATTTTTGGCTATGTTTTAGGTAATCAACATTTGCCTCCTACTCATCATCGTCGTGGCGTTGAACAGAAAACTGACGTTCTGTGTAAATTGTTGATTACCGACATTTGAATGAATTGGGAATTTTGTTTTAAGTGTTCTGAAGATTCCATTGAATCAACATTGACTGATAACTGGTTGTAATTGTATTGTTTTCACAAGATTCTGTTCACTGATTAGTTTTAGATTAATATCTTTCTCGTCTCAAGCCAAAATATAACTCTAGAGAGATATTCTGTTTTAATTACTTATGAAGCAATGCGATACAAGTAGAAATCTTCCTTGTTTGTTCTCAACTGTTATTTGCCATCCAAGTACATTGCTGTATATATAGCTATGAGAGGAGTGCTGTGATAACCACACATGTGGCTCACCTTCAGGCATACCTTGTTATATAATCAGTGTGCTCAAACATATGATTGTAAAGTTCGAAGTGTAAACGCAGAGGCTTAGGACAAGTGGTACTGGAACAGATTGGTGGTAATTACCACCATGAGCGAGGCATGTCATGTCATATTACCGCTATCGGGACTTACGAATGCGGCACTCCTTAATGCGCATGAGTGATTCAGTGTAAGATTTGGCGGGAAAGTTACGGTCAGGTTGAGCTGGATTAGAACACACAATCTCCGTATTGTATTTACAGTCTACTGTGAAGTGTTAAGTGTATTACTTGTGATAATTCAACATGGTTCATAAAGTAAAATTAATTGTTGCTGTCTCTGAAAATATGGGAATTGGCAGCAAAGGCCAGCTACCTTGGAGATTGAAGTAAGTAATCCGATGTAACTTATAGACTCTCCCTTATGAACGGATGTGAACAAGTGTAAGGTACTTTTTGTTTAGGCTTGGCAGATGTTACATACCAATCTTTGTAAGAATAAATGTGTTATTTGTAGTTTCACATTAAGAAGTATGTTGAAGAGGACATAAGGTAGAGAAATCATTGACATGGCCTTGTTGAATAACTTATTGAATAAGTAGTAGTTTTTGTTTTAATGAAATTGTCCAGTTTTACTTGTGTTGTATTTTATAATTTTGAAAAATTTTACTTTTCACTTTCTTTTGAGTATTCAATGTTTACATGCATTCAGCTTTTAAAGAATGACTAAAATAACTGGATTTGATTCATATAAAGACTGTTACTTTTGAGAGAAAGATATATAAATTGTATTAAGATTGGTATTTAGAGTAAAATTTTCTTCTGTTTCAGAAAAGAATTGAAATATTTTAGTCGCATTACTCAGCTCACTTCAGACCCTTCAAAATGCAATGCAGTTGTGATGGGACGTCGTACGTGGGAGTCTATTCCTGCTGCTAATCGACCACTTGTTAACCGTCGTAATTTGGTGCTCTCAAGCCAGTCCTTGTACGTATTTATAATTAAGATTTTTTTGTGTACTTGGGTACATTGCTTGGATAAATATCAGTATCTTACCTCATTCAAAGTTAAAATACATATTTTTGTTTCAATATATACATGTTAACATAAAATTGGCAAATGGACATGTACATCCATGTTTCTCAATTACAAATAATGGCAAAGATTACTTTATTTTCATATTTTCAATACATATATATCATATTTCAATTTTATAGGGAGCCCTGCAGTTTTGTCATGCTGGTGGTATCACTCCATCACTGGGTAATGGGGATTCAATGTTTGATTATATATTGCCTTGTGTGGCAAGACTGTCTACATGGATAGCTTAACTGCACTTTGAAATCTCAAATCTCAAACATCAAATGGTTACCAGTTTCTGTTGTAAGTTTGTGTTGCGAGAGGAATGAAGGGAGCAATCTTATAAAATCTTCAGTTGTTGACTGCAACTTCATGTTCAACTGAGTTGATTTTGCCTTTATAACTCGTAATAACTTGTAACAAATATTGTTTGTGTATCGTATATTGATAGTATAAACACAAGTAACTTTCCTCAATGTTCTTCAAGATATCTTAACATGCAATTGGACAGTGTCATTTGCAAAACTTGTCTACAGATGTGGACAAATTATTAGCTGAATTAAATATTCCTCCCCATTATTTTGTCAAAGTGAGTAAATAGTCTGTACCATAGGATGATTTTTAGTTCTTTATGTTCACCACCTTATTAATGCAGAGAATCACATATTTTGCATTCATTAATTCCTCTTTTTCTAGAAATTTCATGATCTAAGTTGTTGCATTTGTCCATTGTTTTGTTGCACTTCAATTTGAAACAGTTCTTTGCAAAAGAACATCTTTTGTTGTTCGACATATGTTTGCACTTCATATTTTATGATTCTCAGTGTTTCTTATGGTTTCATCAGGTCCATTACCTGGCTACACAAGCCTAAATCTGATGGAAAGCTTAACTCTGCAATCACCATTTCCAATCAGTGACTGAGAGTACTATTGAGTATGCCTAAAACATAGGCACACTCAAAAAATGTTGTTGTGTGGCTTAGACAATACTAATTATGTCCTTGGATCTGCAGAGTCTGAATCTGGCATCTAAATGCTAATCTAAATCCAAATCATTGCCCTCAGTTTTCAGATTTGCTTGATTCCTTGAAAGAGTCTGTTTAAAATTTTGAGAGTTGATGCATTATATTTGTTTCTCAATCCACTTAGTTCAAGTCTGGTGTCCAAATTATTCTAACACCTTCCAATATTTTACTGGAATAGAGAAACCTTGGGGTATTCCTGTTACTGAGAGTCTAATCCTAGCTGGAAATTTAAAATAATTTTGAATGAATAGGAAAGCAATGTCCTAATATTCTCTGAATTTGAAACCTAAGAGGGTTGGGAGCAAGTTGCACACCAGATTTGAAATTATAAGGTCAAGCAATATAAATATATTCCACTTGATTGTGAATTCTACAGTGGTTAAATATATTGCTTTATAACTTTCGAAACAATACAAGGTGTAGTTCTTGGAAATTTAGATATTGATGTGCGTTTGCATTGCTGTTCTTCCAAAAATTATAAATAATTTTGAGTTTTGTTTATTTAATGTTATACAAATGTTACTTGTTCTTGTAGCAAACTTTTCCTTTTTCGCCCTTATTTCATAAGAAAAAAAGTATTGTAATTGTGTGCCAGAAAGGACAAATTTTCAACAGGAAAACTCTTATTGCCAGGCCTGGGAATGAAAAAGTGAATAAATCTTGTTCCTATGTACAGTAATCAATTGATGGATTTCAGATATTTTTCATTAATAACATCTTATTCATCAAAGATATCTTTATATTCTCACGTACAGTTTTTTGAAAATTAGTAGTTTACACATAATTTTGCATGAAATTGCTCTAATTTTTTTCTTTAAAGTTTGTCCTTGTATGTATCAGAGTAAAAGTGTTGCTAGTCCCATTTCTGCTGAGCTCTTTATATTTTTGAAAATTGCAAAAAGTTAATATAAAACTGCAAATTTCAAGATAGATACTTTTGTCTTAAACAAAATCTGTTTAAAAAATCATTCTTTAAAAATGTCATGTATTATTTGCACGTTTTCTTTATCTCTGAAATACCTACCTCCTTTACTAACATTAGTTGAAGTAAGAATAAATTATAGCAACGATCCTTGATGGCAAAATTTGATAACCAGAAATGTTCACTCCTTTGTATTAGGAACTGTTATAGAAATAGAAACCCAGATTTGATATAATAGTTCTGTCCTCAAAATAACTGACACCACCACCACCACCACCCTCACCTCTCACAACTAGTGAAATGAGGGTGCAAGTAAACCTGCCTAGATAATAATTTATTTTTTGTAATGAGTTGTTTTTGCGTAATTTCTGTTTGAAATTAATTACAATTTTAAAAAGTTCTCGAAAAGTGTCCCAAATTTTTCCATGAATAGAACAAGAAATTCTTAAAAGAATAGCGTAAATCTAATTTTCATTGAACTCCCTGAATTTTTGAAAATTGAGAAAGTAGCACTGATGTAGCTCTTCTACTAGTATATTGATATTGGCATAATCTTTAAGTACTAGTTTGTTTGTTCTTTTGATTAATATTAGTAGATCATCACTGAATACTTTCACTCGAGAATTTGCTGTTCTCCAATTTTAGTAGAAAATGGGCTCTGAAGGTTCTGGAGTAAGATGTATTGCAAAAGTCCTCTGGACAAGTTGCCTTATATCCATCTGTACTTGATTATTACTTACTGATAATTCTTTCATATTGTTGAAGAAACTTCTGCAGTGGTTATTGGGGGCAATATCATATTTTCAAATAATTTAAGACAACTGGCCACAAGGCAGCATTGAAAGCCCCTTGCATGTTGATATTTGATGAATCTGTCTTTTCTTTTTTAAATTGTTCAAACCAATAATGAACACCTTTCAAAAGTAAAAGAGTAGGGTAGGGATTCAGGAGCTCAAGAAAGCATGAGCAGATTATACTTCTCCATATGTCACATACAGGTTTTAATGTTTTTTGAGGAAAATAAATTAAGCCAAATGAAATCGAGTCACCTGAGAATCATGACTCCAGTCTCTGGTTTATGCCTAGTTGTTCTAATCGCTGAGCTATCAAGACAATCAATGCTTCGAACAGTTTCATAGGTCTGATGTATTGACCGGAATACGATAATAGGTTGTCACCTTGACTATCAAATAAAGTTAGAGTGCAGTGACAATCAGCTTTTTTGTTGTTTTTCTCTGTCTTTTTCTTTTTTCTTTCTTTATTTCCTTTTCTCTTTATTTCTTTTTCTCTTTCTTTTTTCTTTCTTTTTTTCTTTCTTTTTTCTTTCTTTATTCCGTTCTTTATTTTTTTATTTTACATAGATAAAGAAGGTAGGTGAAAATCTTTAGAAGAAACTGAGCTGACTTTATATTAGCCAGCTTGTAAGATTTTTACCTTTTTAAGATCATCTCGTTTCTCCTCCTTCCTCCCTGAAGATCCTCCATTTGGCATTACATTGCACAGCATGGATCAGAGTGACACACCCAGTTTTCTATCACATCTCTGTCAAACTGTGGAGATTGGTGGAGTACACATGCACCTCTGTCTGCTTCTTTATGTAATAATTGAATATTTCTTTGTTTTGTTTTTTCTACAAAACCGTTAAGTGATAAGTAGGGAACAGATTTCCATGTAATTACATGTTTTTACAGCATCTAGATACCTGCATTCAATAATATTTTTTGAGTTTACAAGACATTTTGAATGGATTGGAATGATTTTTATTTTACATATTTTGATATAATTACATTTTCTACATTTTGTACCTACTACTACATATTTCGTTATATTTTAATATATTTATGCGTCGAAACAGGACATTTCAGATGCGTGTTTGCATTATATGTTACAGAATCATCTTTCTTAACAATCAAATGTGATGCTGCTTCTATGACCACCATATCTTTGACATAATCCCCCCTCCCCCCGCTTACTGCATACTTGAAGGCAAGAATGAGCAGTTATCTGTGAACGAAAGTAATTTTAACTATGATTTTGCCCATGTTTCAACCAGCACATTTGTTACTTGATTGAAAACTAAAAAAAATATTTTTTTACAGAAAATTGTCTTGCGAGTTGTTAGATTGAGGGGGGGATCCCCTTTAACCCCCTCCCCCGTGATCCATCACTGGATACACTGTACTACAATTCATTGGAACACTGGCTTCTCGTGAACATTATAATATATACTATGAATGTATTTTGTATTTTGAATAAAATTCTTATGTGTGGTGAAATCTAGTGTAGAATTACTTCTGAAGAGGTAGAACCTACTTTCAGCCACTCCGAATGCTTGTTAAGAACTGATTGCCGATGTTCTATGCTCGGAAAATGCTTGTAGAGAACAATTTTAAACATAAAAAGGAATTTTTATGGTACATATTTTTTCTTGTACGTTTTGGAGAAAATAAGTACATATGTATGTACATATTTGGCATTTTTTAGGACAATAAATTCCGTTCCCTAGTGATAAGTTTTCCTTGTTTGTCAATTTTATAAAAATGAAAATTACTGTCTAGAATCAGACTAAATATTTTGGTAGGGATTTCAATTTTTTTTGCTGAAAGTAGTATATATTTCAATAATTTTTATTGAACAAAATTTTTACTTGTTAAGGAAAATATTGACCATTGGCTCTTTTTGGTGCTTGACTGATGTCTGAAATAAACAATTCAATTATTCCATCCTCACAGTCCATGGGAACTACATAACTCGTTATGGTCACCATACATCTTGGTGAGCTTTCATTATTCACTAAGCATGGTGTGCTGTGCAATGTACATGTTGCACTATGTATTCTCTTGCACAATAGCTTCCTTATTCGTGTTGGAGACTCAGCCTTAATATAAACAATTTCTCTTCACTGAATAACACCAATAAAAATCAAGAAAAAAATGTGTGTTATTTACAAAATAAAATTATATGCTTGTATTCCTTAATTGTACTACAAAATACTAACCATTTTTCCTAAGCTTAATATTTGTTTTTCAATTGTAAAATTACCTATTTACAGCCTTATCTCCTACATCAGCTCTTCCACTGTAATCCTAGATGAAATTCTTGTGAAATTGTTTGTCAACCAAAGAAATTTTGAGTTCTTCTTTTCTTTTTTAACAATTTTTAACTTGACTTGCATGTCTCCTTTTTCATTATTAGCAAGTTTTCCTAGTAATTGGAAGCATTTTTTAATCCAGTAATGATGTCATTCTGTTAAAATACATCAAACCAAAATGGTTGTCCATATGTGTGATTGTGTTTGTATATAGGGTGCTACCAGAAGGTGTAACACTTCATCGTTCACTTGAAGAGGCCTTACAGAGTTTGGGTGATGACATAGAAACTGCCTGGATTATTGGGGGTTCTTCATTATATCAGGTATATAGTAAAATTTAAGTGTGTGCCATCTTTTTATTTATTACGTTTTGAAACATTTTGATTGTATCCTAAACTAGTGACCTGCATCAGCAGAAATGTTACTGAAAAAATCTACAAAATGGTTTACTAAAAAGTAGCAAAAACATTGCACTGTGCTCAAGAGCAACAAATTAAATACTGCAATAATATAAATATCTTAACAAAAAAAGGTTTCTCAAATACTACAATAATGTAATATGTAGATACAGTACAACATTTTTTACATAGCAAGAATATCAACGGAGTCACTGTTCTATAATACAACATACAAATAGCAAATATTTAATGGCCAGCAGATTCTTCCTCTGAGCCTTGCTGTTATACAATGTCTGTGTCTTGAGCACTGTCTGAAAATTCAGTTGGTAGGCGCAGTATGTGAAGAGACAAAATAACAATAAAATATTTGCATTTTCAGTCAAAATAAAAAATGTTTAATTTTTTTAAAGATTTTCTGTGAATTCCAGTGTATCTAACAATTCCATAGATACCTCTCACATGGCTGGAGGCTGCATAGTTTCCTTTTAATTTGTGTGTGTATTGGAAATTAGTAATGTATATGTTCCTGCAGTAGCAGCATGCCACATTAGGAGTAAAATGTGAATGAACTCCCTTCAGGTTCAATACATGGCTAAATATTGAGACATTTTAAATTTACACAGTTACTGAATTTCTTTCTTATAGGCAGCTTTGGAGAAAGGACTCTGTGATCAACTCTATGTAACTCGCATCTTGCACTCATATGATTGTGATGTGTTCTTGCCAGAAATGGGTCCAGGATATGTTTTGGCAAGGTGAGAATTCCTTTTATATTTCTGCAGTATTTTGTTGATCTTTAAATTTCTATATTTTGTTTGTAATCTCCATTGAAAGTATTGTCATACTCTTTGTAATATTGAATCATGTTTTAACCATTTGCCCATTGAAGCACCATGTATACATGTGGATTTGATAAAACATGTTTTTAACAAAACTTGTACATTTTTGCTCATGGTATCTGAATAAAATATTTCAACTTCTGGTTGAAATTTTAAAGTTACTTCTGCTCCAAATACAACAGGGAGGGGCAGCCTCAATTTGAGCATAATTGAATTTCTTTCTTAAAAATTCTGTTAATTCTGTCAATTTTTCATGAAGATTTTTCTGTCAATTTTTCATGAAGCCGGCGGCGCTAGCCGAATGCGTTTACTACGCTCCGTGAAGTCACGAAGGTTAAGCGCATTCGAGACTCGCGGGTTCGTGGTTGGGTGACCGGCCAGGAACCCCGGGACCTAACGTCGTCGAGCCCCTGGCCGAAGGGATAAAAGGCAATGACTGACTGCGACGTGACGAGACTTGACAAATATTAAAAAGTAGCACTTTAATGGAGGATTACTCCCCTGTGCTAAAGCGCTCAACGCCCCTGAAGGGGGCTTGGAGACGCGTTGCGTCAAGGTGGGGACGCAACAAATTAAAAAAAAAAAAAAAAAAAAAAAAAAAAAAAAAAAAAAAAAAAAAAAAAAAGATACTGATTTAGCATTTTTCAAGATACTTCAATGTTTTAAATCTTATATCTCTATGTGTGGCAGAACTTGGAAATACTTTTGTTGATTTTTTTGTTGTTGTTCAAAATTACATCTTTAACAGTATGTGAAAATCTTCCTCTCATTGTATTCAATAATCATTTTCGTTTTCAGAGGTTATTGTTAATATATGAAATTTCCTTTAGACTCCTATCAACCATTGGTATTCTATGTGTTCACTGAATTAATAATAATAATAATAATAATAATAATAATAATAATAATAATAATAATAATAATAATAATATCTAAATCTTGTTGAAAAAGGGTTTAATTACAATATCGCTGATTACAATGAAATGGATTTGGGGTTACCATTAATAAATCGAAATTTTCTACTTAATTTACATGATGCCAATCTTGTACATGCTGATGATTAGAGTGCGGATTTTGATGACCTAAAACATCACCAAAAATGATCAATAAAATTCTCTTAAAATGTTTTAAAAATGCTCTAAAAGAATAATGACGTAAAAAGTTTGATCAAAACCAATTCAGATGAACAACTCGAGCTGTTGGATATGATGTTGATTATCATTTGAAATTTAGATCAACTGGTAGTTGTTCCCAGAGAGGAATTAAAATAGTCTTGCATGTTGATAATTTAATATTTAGAATCTCCAAAGTTAGTTTCATCTTAAGTATACCAATGCCTCCTATTGAAGTACATCAGTGTATTTTGTCCTTGGTTTGTATCTCATGTAGTATAACAATCTCAGATTATTGAAGGGTGCTATCATACATTTCCAATATTAAGATGAATTTCTGAACAACAACAACAACCACCACCACCACCCACAAATCCACATCGTACAACATTTTCAAAGAATTATAGTGTGTATGGAAAGCAGCAAGAAGTGTATACACAAACTGAGATGTGTGTGAATTGACAAAAACTGTTTTGTTTTGTTTTTTTTTTTTTTTTTTTTTTGCTGACAAAAAAAAATACAGAAATGGATTAGTCATGTACTGCCCCCTATAGTTATTTGATATATGAATCATCCTCTTTCAATATAATGCTCTCTGAAATATTGAATTGTTGTCCAATTTAGTGAAAACTTTGCTTTCAACTATGAATCATTTTTGCAATGATCCTCATACAATTATATTCTATTCTTTCTATAAACCTATAATGGCCTTAGATGTTTTATTTTTCATATAAAATATATTATTATTGCTAAACAATGAAGTAATAAATTCATTTGCGGGATAGATAAATATTGAACCATACTACTTTCCTACTGACAAAAAATTTTTCTCAACTTCAATGAATGAAATAAGATTTTTTTAAATTAATAAATAAATATTGTGAATTCCATGAATCTCAATAATCACCAGGGGTAATGTAATCAGTTTGTGCTAATTGAAAAAATAAAAATAAATGAAATGCAAACAAGGTGGGAAATTCAAACTTCTTGTATTATCAACTAAACATATGAAACTACTAACAGTTATTTGATAAAATTGATTAATGATCATACAGTAGATACTCAAAGTTATGCAGTCTACCTTTATTATTACTCAACTATAAGTTGTTAGTTTCCAAGATATTCATGTGTACATGTAAATTCTTCAGGCATACATTAATCAACGCAGGAGTTTCTCACAAGCACCAGGATTAATATTCATAACAGTAGTTATTTCAATATTATTTGTAGAAATATAATTGTTTATTTACACAATAATTAATAAATTCTTCTATCGCACACAATGTTTCTACTAATATGCCTCTGGACAACTTTTCCATGTACGAAGTTTCAGTACCGTTGCACATCCTTTTTATATGGACCTTGATTTCATCCTCTTGTTCATGATTGTATGTATCTTATAGTTTGTATTTCTGAACTATGTCTTTGTATTTTTCCTTGATAGTTTTCGCTGTTTTTCTTACTTCAATTCAACATACCATTTTCCTGTGTTTCCTTCTTTTCTTTGTTTCTATTGAATTTGCTTGAATAATATTGATTGAATTGATGCAATATTGAATAATGCTAGCATAGTTACTCATGTATTCAAGAGCTGTATCTTCTTCCTCACAATCAGTCCTTAAATTGCAAGTCACTAACATGATACAGCATGCCCGACTTCGTTGTCTTTTTTCTATACCTCTTTGTGAATGCTTATTTGGGGTGTCTCTCTGGATCCCATTTTCTGTACCATTTATTAAACCTGCATCCTTCTGATCACTCTTCCATATCCTGCAGGTATTCTTGTGGCATTTACAAAGTATTATTTTTTAAATGTATTTATTATTTTTAAAAGCTTATGAATTGAATAGAAAAAATAAAAAAATAATATTTACTCGATTTACATAAAATGAATGGAAAGAATGAGAATAATTATAAGAATGGAAATAATAAACCCTGGAAACAGTTTAGAAAACATGGCTGGAGTCAGTATCTACCTAGCTGTCTGGGAGATGCCATGCCCTAGGCACAGATGCCAGCATTTTGGCTGCCATGCTGCGACTTTCATGTGGTCAAAATTTTTTTTAAAGCATGTCGCCTTGAGGAAGCTTGCAGCATGACAGCTGAAATGTTGCCATCTGTGCCTAGGATGCAGCGTCTCCCAGTCAGCCAAGTAGATATTTTAGAAAGTGCTTCATAAACACAAATACACACCAACAACACTGACCATTAATATTTTGATAAAAAAATATTACTACAATGTGAAAAGTTTTAAATTACAAACATATTTCAAACTTTTTCAAAAATAAATAAAAGTTATCAAATATTGTAGATAAAAATAATGAGATAAAAAGAAAAATTTAAAACAATACTACAAAATTATACTTGCATCAGTTGTAGCACAACAGCAAACGAGATAGAAACATACACTAAAATGAAGAGGTGGGGTCAAAGAGACATGTTTCAATCAGTTGTGCTCAACATAATTGGAGACTAGTGAAATAAGGTATTATCATAACATCTCTGCCACTGTCAAATGCATTAGAGAAATAAAATTGACAATGTAACTGCTGCTAGTGCATGCTCTGCTTTAAATGACAATGACTATATTTTGCATAATCTAACAAATAGTATTGCTCTTTTATGCAGGTATGACATCTAATCTAGACCTCTAGAAAATTTGTTTGAAGTCCAGAAAAGAGATGTTGCCTTTCTGCTTAAAATTAACAATTTTTGTGAATAAGCTTTATTTTTCATCCTTGTAATTACACTTCACTTTAGTTCATTTAGGTTGTGAACAGTTATTTTTATGTTCAATATTTTTGGTTTTATTTATTTATTTTTATTGTTTCATTTATTTTGCATTATTTTTATTTTATTTTTCCCCTGTACCCCAGAGATCCTGCTGTTCCAGAAGAGTTGCAAGTTGAAGATGGTATTTCATACAAATTTGAAGTGTACGAAAAAAACAAAAATTAATTGTAATAGTAACGTTTGTTTAAATTTGTATCCTCACTGTTTGAATTATTTTGAAATATTTTTTTCTAAGTCTTCTCTGTGTGAAATAAGTCTGTATTTTGTAAAATAAAATATGGTGGTTGTATCTTGTGCATTTCTGGTTTTCAATACCATTGAAAACCCTGGGTTTTATAAATCACTAACTGAAAGAGGATTCTCAAGGCTTTTTTGTGTTTGTGAGTGCATGCAAATGTGTACATGTGTGTATGCATGTGAGGCATGTGTACAAACTTTTGCTCCGATATTTGGGGGAGGGGGTGGCTGAAACGAACATTTATTGGTCAGAAAGACAATTGGGATTGTTTGGCATTTGCTGTACAAATCAATGCCCAATGAAATAGCAGTACTGTAGACTTCATACTTTCCATTCTTGGTCCAGTATTATTAGGTCTTGGCATAGAGCTGAGAAGTAACCCACCATTCTGAGGTCGTTCTTGATATTACATAGATCCTTTTGAACCTCCTTGAGACAAATGCCAAGCTATGTTTAAGTGGCCAAGCACATTGTAAGGATGCAAAGAAAATGACTAACATGGTGCAATGAGCTGTATGAAAGGAACAGTAACCATTATGCCAACATGGCAGTAGAATTAAATTAATTTAGTTGCTAGCAGGACCCAAGTGAACATTCTACAGGTAGTAAATTCTCATTCTAGAAGCAAAAAAGCTTCATACTGGATTCTAACTTCACACGGCCAGCCTTTGAACAGTACACACAGAATGATTTAAAGAACAATGATTTCCTGTTCATGCATGACTCCGCTTGGTGTCACAAAGTATTGAAAGTAACATTTTCTCAGGAGAAAAATGAGATTTTACAAGATCTAATAAGTAAAGTAATTGAGAATTATATGCACAGTTGGCCTGCATCTGTAAAGTCCTAATACTAAATATACCTTTAATTAAGTTTAATACTAAATATCCTTATTAAAATGGGAGCTGACTTTGCTCGAATTGTTGGAAGAAATTATGTAATAATTTTTGACTTATTCGCATTGGCTACAAATAATTCAAATGACTAGGTGTTCTTTTTAAAATGCACTAGTTCAAATTTTCAGTTGATTAGGAATATCAGAAATTTTCATAGCAGATAATATGGCATTTGAGTTTTATGAAATGAAAGAATTCACAAAACAGTGGAATTTTTAATTCCAAACTAGTCTCAACTCTCCTAAATCTAATGGCATGGCAGAAAAAGCAGTTGGAATAGATAATCTGGTTCTACAAACCTCCCTATCTCATCCTCTATTGAAGAGTCCTGACTACCAGATTACTACTCTATCTTTTCCTGTAAAGCTTGGGTGGGCAATGCTTAAAAGTATCCAGGTCAACTTTTGTAATGTAGACAACCCCAACATTGTCATCTTCTATGTCTTCTTACTTATTGAAAGCTATTGGAAAAAGATATACAAATAACATCTTCATCCAGAAAATTCAATAGCTTGTACAGTAAAACTTGTCTAAGCCGGAATTATTTTGGTCCAGTATTTTCTTCCTTCTTGTACAAATGTTTGGCTTATTCAAGTTTTACAATAAAAACTGTTAACCATTGTAGAAATCACGACCGTTAATAAGTAGTAGGAAAATGGATCACGGGATCGGTCAATTAATGGATTACACTAGTTTGCCAACGTTTCGGAATATTTTATTCCATCATCAGGGCTAACAACCAAAAACACAATCACAATAAATACGGACAAACTCTTCTGAACAACAACATACAAAAACATGAATGAACATACATGTGGAACAATAATTACACAGATAACTAAATAAATAAATACATTATACACCGTATATCTAAAGGATACACACCTTACTAATACATATAATGGTCAACCATAATGTTTCTCCACAGCACAACTCCAATATAGAGTTGCTGAAGCACCCACGTCCATAGCAGGTCCGACCAAGGCCACGGCCCGAAAGAAAGTGAATGAAAAACCACTGTATTGTCAGGACCATGTGCTCAGCAACTCCATGCCGGAACCATGCGTATCCGGTTTCATTATCATTATTCATTTATTTATTTACCCTTTTTTTTTTTATTTAAAAAAATTTTGTATCTTTACATCCGAACCCGTATTACGAAAAAAAAAATTGTTAACAATTATTTGTATTACTATATTATTAATAAGGTACCCTTAATAGATATCTTGAGTATTGAGAGAAAATCATAGTATATTACGTACTTCCGGTGAATGTGTGTTAATATTTATATTCCTTAATTTCATAGGGTCAGTTATTTGTTGTGTTATTTATTTATTTTAATTTTTATTATTATTATTATTATTATTAACAATCAGAGTACATGTCAACTGGAGTTTGCACACCGTAAACTCTACAATATTTATCAATGGAACCCTCATATGAATGAAGCCATTGACATCATTGCCAACACAACCAACCAAATTATTCATTTATTTCATTTATCTATTCATTTATTTATCTCCTTATATATTATATTAATTTTAATATTTTGATACATAAATACCTAAAATACTGAAAATTATATTGTATATATAATATAGAGCCATATCAACCCTAGCTCGGGTGGGCAAAAATATATTAAAATAATAATAATAAAAAAAACAATAAATACATAAAAAGTAATACACTAAAAAAATTATTAATAAATGAATAAGTTAGTTGAAACCATCAACCTGAAACCCTCAGTATTCTGCCAAAAATTTTGATAACCACCATACAGTACTCACTTCTCATGATCCCATTCACATTAAGCTGTTGAGTGAAACAAATGTGGTCGGACCTGCTATGGACGTGGGTGCTTCAGCAACTCTATATTGGAGTTGTGCTGTGAAGAAACATTATGGTTGACCATTATATGTATTAGTAAGGTGTGTATCCTTTAGATATACGGTGTATAATGTATTTATTTATTTAGTTATCTGTGTAATTATTGTTCCACATGTATGTTCATTCATGTTTTTTGTATGTTGTTGTTCAGAAGAGTTTGTCCGTATTTATTGTGTTTTTGGTTGTTAGCCCTGATGATGGAATAAAATATTCCGAAACGTTGGCAAACTAGTGTAATCCATTAATTGACCGATCCCGTGATCCATTTTCCTACTAAAAACTGTTAATTCAGAATACACAATAGATTGTATGAGTAGGCAGGTACAATATCATAGCAACAGTAAGGTGTAAATATTGTTTATCTCATCTAAAACTACATTTCAAAGAAAGTAAGATGTCCTGGAAGAGACAAAGAAAATGACATACAGAAACGCAATCACAGAGTCAAATGAGACGAACTCCATATAAAGTAATATTTCCAATACTTGTAGGAACAGATTAATTCTTCTGATGATTTTGACTATTTGCCTAGGTGCTCATGAATATTGTTACAACTACCTACAATCAGCAAAGTAAAGAAAAGATTGGCGAAAAAATTATTCCAGAATTTGCCTTTCAAATGTGAACGAACCAATGAAAAACAAGCATTTTACAGATAACTTACATTTTAATTTTTGCTGGATTAAAGACCTCTTCAATGCGCATCTGCCGGGAAGATTTTTGTGGTGCGTTATAGGTTTCCTTTGCATCTTGAAGTTTTTTTAAAAGATCGGGGCAATCTTTTTGTCTGGCAAATGCCTCCAAGTCATTCAGTGTAATTAGGGCATCATGGAATGTCTTAATTCCTAAATCTTTGTCATTTATTTCATGTCATTGTCGTCTTCAACTTCGTCCTGTTCTCGTTTCCTGCAGCAGGTCAACCGCTTTCCCAACCTCTTCACGTACAGAGATATCAAAATTTATGAAATCATGTGCACCAAACTCATTACTTGCACTTTGACACATTAGAAATTCCATTATTATTTTCTTCACCATTATTATAGTTCTGTTCACGGCTGTTAAAGCCGGCTTTATGGAAACAGTTCATCACTGTCTCAGGAAGGATGTCTTTCTTTGCCCTGCTTACCCAGTTCACTGCATCCAGCAGGTTTATCGATTTGCACAACTCAGTTATACTCGAACAATCCAGAACCTTAATGATGAGCGATTACATCACATACTTCCTTTAAAAATACTTGAAGTTGGAAATCACACCTCGGTCTAGGGGCTGTGCCACTGATGTGGTGTTGGGAGGGAATCGCACAAGTTTTACGTTAGATAAAATAATTCGTGGATGGCAAGTGTCGTTAAACATGCACAGCCATTCTCCCATAATTGTTCCTGTCATCCAGGCTTTTATGTTGAACCTCCAGTAAACGGGCACGGGCTAATAGTTTTGATTGAAATTTATTAATGCTCTAGGACGTGCAGTCTTGCCTACGACAACGGGAGTTTTGATTCACCTTTCCATATTGGCATACAGAAAAACAGTCGATCTTTCCGTCGACGTTTTCCCTCCACATTAATCGCTCTTTTCAACATTCTGAAAAGAAGTCCTGTTTCGTCTCCGCTAAAATATTGTTTTGTTTCGTATCCTTCAATGAGTTTAGGAATTTTCTCCTTCCATTCTTGTTTTTTTTTATATCAACATCTTTTGCCTCACCACAAACTTTTGCCATTCAAAAATACATTTACATTTGTATTGAAGATATTTGTAGTATGTGATAAGGTAAATAAATTTAAAATATAGTTCTCATATAAATAATTGGTGATTGCCACTTTACCTACTTCCTCTGAATAGCCGTCTCTGGCAACCGGAAACGCTGGCAGGCAGCGCCCCAGAGGAACGCATCTTCAAACCTGTGTAGGGCCATCCTGCCAGCACAGGGTTACTGGTTTTCAGACAAACCCCGGAGTCGAATTAGCGCCACTCGCAATACGCCGGAAGGAGGCACTACTCATACCCTTGAGTATCGGGTACTGCCACGACGAAGCCAAGAACCCAACTGGGGCCACCCGCCAGCGCGGAACCCCCAACTGCGCCTCACAGCTCTAATGACGTGTCGCGACGTGGAATAGTTCCGCCGGAAGTGTATTGTATTACAGCCTCGTGGATCGATTGACTCGGATGTTGCGTGATCTCCCAGGACGTGTGAACGCCGCTTTTCCTGGTGTCAGTTCATCTGAACTGTCGCCGCCCAAGTGTCGGCCTGCTGACTCCACAAAGTTGCGTACGCAGGGTTGCTTCTTTCGCGCCCACTGCGGTGAACCACTGGTGGCGATTACGAGAAACGTTTGAATAATATTACTTAGAATGGAAAGTGTATGTTTCTTATTCTTTATTTATTCCATTGCTATATTTTATAGATTTATAATTCTAGAATTTAAGACTTATTATTCTAGGATTTAAATTTTTATATTGTTTATAACATTTGTGTTCTAACGCATTTAAATATTTTAGTGTAGTTGTGAAAATTCAACAAAGATCAAAGTATTCGTGGGATAGAGTGACCTTCCCCATAAGCTTATGCTTCGTTGCTCTCTGAAATTTCTGTATAAGAATTTCAAACGGTTCTGTGCGAGCTGGTCATGTCAATCCGAATAACCAGCCCGGTGAGTTAGGTATGAGCAGAGCTTCTTTGAAAATACTCCACTAGTAAAATGGAGTATCTCGTTGAAATTTAAAATCCCAATACACAGAATATTTTGTAGGTCAAACTTGGCGCAGCTGATAAATCGCTGCGCGTCTGTAAGTCACATGCATCCGCGCAATCGAGCAATACTCAAAACTCAACTCGTTCCATTAATGAAAGTTAGTCTTGAAAGACCACTTTTGACCCAGCGGCATCTATGGAACATGCGAATCGGCACCTCTGTGCAAATCGCGTGGAGATATCGTCTCGACATATTCTTTTTAATCCCTAAAGTGTGGTCAACGTGGTACCTCATTTCGGGGATAGGCCATAGTGTTGAACGATTTCACTGCTTCCTAGGATCGGTGAAGGGCTACATATCGGCTACTTTGTTTACCTGCGTTGCGAGGGCAGATAAACTCCGTTTTGGCGCTGCTGGTTCTCAATTGTTCAAACTATTCCGTGTGTGCGACAGCGAGCGTGAGC
This sequence comes from Teleogryllus occipitalis, assembly GCA_011170035.1. Taxonomy (NCBI): domain Eukaryota; kingdom Metazoa; phylum Arthropoda; class Insecta; order Orthoptera; family Gryllidae; genus Teleogryllus; species Teleogryllus occipitalis. The sequence continues at coordinate 105,093 of BLKR01001590.1, read as the reverse complement.
GTGATTCATGTGTGTTTAGAATGTGGATTAGGAAAGTCGAAGTTCGTTTCGTGAAAATCAATGTATCCGTTAATCGTTAAGTTACCTACTTAGTTTTATTTCTTCGTCTCTGTCCTAATGGTTTCTATAAATCACCAAAGGTCTAGTTTCAATTATACGAGGGTCATTTTAGAAGTCATGGCAACTATTTTATATATTCCGAAAAACCACATATGCTGTTATTGCACTATACACATTTGAAAACATGGTGTACATAGTACGGGATGCGACCACCAAATGACGTCTGAGTGCATTGGTGTCTAGTAGACAACACATGCAAACGTTACTATCCTACAAATCGTGTTCCGAGATGGATGTCACTAAAGTTGAACAGCGAGCGTATGTAAAGAAAACTTCGTTTGCGTGGCAGAAATGCTCGTGAGTATCATGCCAAGCTATGAGAAGCATTGGGTGATAGGGCGTTGCCCTATCGAATTGTTGCACGTTAGGTGGAGGTCTTCAAACGTGGACGCGTAGCAACTGTTGACCTGCCGCGCATTGGACGTTCAGCGCCTGCAAAAAGGCTGCAGGAGGTGGTGGCTGTTTTCGAACACTGTTTAGCAGATGAAAGGCGTTGGATTGTGGCAGAATTAACCGCATATACTGGTATGTCTGCATCGACAGTGTTCCGCATTTTACGGAATGACTTGAAGATGCGCTAAGTGGGTGCCACGTGCTTTTACAGAGGAGCAAAAAATGGACTCGATACGAGACATTCCGTGTCAATACGGAGCCATTCCAACGTCAAGGAAATGAGATGTTGAGTCGCATTATTCCAATTGATGAAACGTGGGCACGAGCGTATGAACAAAAGCTAAAGAGGCGATCAAATGAATAGCGGCGGCGTGGTTCACCACGAAAACACAAGTTTCGACAGATCCATCACCCACGATGGTCATGCTTATTTTGGCTTATGACAGCCAAAGTATTCTAGTGTGTCATCCTGTTCATGAGGACCAAACTGTCACTGCCACGTACTAGAAATCATTCCTGCTACACACTCTGCGTCGTACACTGCGGAGGAAATGTCCAGAGCTGCTCAACAATGTAATACTCCTCCATGATAATGCAAGGTCTTGGAACGCCCTCCGTACTCCCCTGATCTCAGTCCTTGCAACTTAATCTCATTCCAAAAATGAAGACGCCGCTGCGTTGGAAGTGTAGGAACAGGGAAGACATCCTAGCAGCGCATCGACGAAAGGTGACGCGCATAGACATAGGTGAATCTCATTCCAAAAGTGAAGACGCGCATAGACGCATCACACACTGCTGACGGTATTCAGCGCCTTCCTCATCGCTGGCAAAGATGCATGGGTACCTAGGGGAATTATTTTGAAGGTTGTTAGCTCGTAAAGGTGGGAGTATGACGCATTTTGTTTTGTTTTATGCATATGTAATACGAATAAAACGATCTCCATTTACGCATTTTGTCCCTTACTCCTAGTGCCCTTGTACACGGATCCCAAATTAGTACCAGCTTTACGAAGAACATTCCAGTGACATTCAATCGTGTATCCTGATTTTTGTTTTCTGCAGCTTTATTGACTGGTAAAAAATAGTTTCCATGACTTCTGAAATGACCCTCGTAAGTATTGGGGTAGTTTATTGGTAAGACTAGTGAATGATGTCCCACACGTCTCAGAATCGGTTACGGGCATGTCTGAAGTTGCGTACGTAATGTAAGATGTAATAGTCTTTTCCAATATTTTTCGCATTGTGTATCGAATAAGTGGCTGTGTTCTGTGAATTTTATGTGGGAAAGAGGCATACGTTCTTGAAAAATATCCAAGAAGCCAGAGCTATACTGGGGGGGGGGAATTCATCGACTACGACGATATTTTGCATCTATTTCAATTGCAACATCGCCTCGTCAATCGGCATTGGATAAACTTGCAATTAAGAAAATAGAAGATTTTCATCAAAAAATTTACAAAGGAAGAAAGGGAATATGCGAAAATGCCACCACGAGGCAGATAATAAACGCAACATGTTTATGGTAAATTATTGCCAGTGTATATCACTATACATTGGGAGTTTTCTAATTTGAGGCGTGAGAATATGAGGCAGAAAAACACCTCAAATATATCTGAAAAAAATTAAAAACCTCATCCCGTATAATCAATAATTATTTTATATTGTTACCTTAAATATTTTTTCAATTACCCAAAAGAAGGAGCTCCAATCTATTGATTGCCCAGTGGCTCAGAGTGCTGTGATCATTCCCCCCCACTCAGAAGAACCGCTCTCCCTTTCGCATGTCCTTGAGGGGGTAGAAATAGATTGGGGAAACATATAATTAAATAAATCAAAACAATGCTAATTTTATTTATTTTTAATAGCATTTCTTATCTCAATTGTATTTGTCTTAATGAAATACTTTTTGGATGTATAATTAAGTTGATAAATTATGGACGTATATTACTATTATTAAGACATTGTTTAGCACATACTCAATAATTGACCGTTACAATTGAAGCAGTTAAAAAATAATTGGATAGTTTTTACATAGTTTATGTACATAATTTTGTAAAACTGTTTTATGATTTGAGATTTAACATCTAAACAATATTTAATATCGAAATGAGCAATATATCTGAAATTTAAAAAAATATTTAAGACATTGAAGTAATAAAAATGTTCCGTTGAATTAGAATAGCTTTTTTCCTTTATTTAAAAAATTATTTGATTTCATTCTTCGCCATCCTAGTCGGACGTTTTTCAGATTTATTCACTATGGTATTTAATTCAGACTTAATTTCTTTTTACGGGAATTACGAGAAAATTCATGTTGATAGGTCCCGACCACGAAAAGCCAGAAAAATTTGTTTTCCTAATTTGGTCGCCACTTGCAATACGATCTACCCGTCATATTATTCCCCTGTCGCCACCTCTAGTACCATCTATGCAATACGATCCTATCGATAAATCGACAAGTGTGTGTAGGGAGCTGCCATCATAGTGTGCCTTATAACACTTTTTGAAATGTCGCAGCGTTTTATTGTCCCCTTTTCTTAAACATTAAAAATATTACAATAAGATTGATTGGTATTTCCGGGCGCGTCAACTGCTAAGGTCATTAGTTCCGTAAGAATAGTGCTCGTTTTTATCGCGTGAGGTGGTGATTTTCTCCAGCAGGATAGCGAGATCCGGCGCCGGCGTACACGCCGGCTTGCTGGGTTTTCTCCAACCAGGTGTCTTCCTCCAGCGGGCTACCGCTCCAGCCGGGACAAGCTCTAAGTAAGCCCCCGAATGATCTCCCGGCATGTATTGTTCTGTAGTGCACATAAGTGTAAGTGTGTGGAAGTAAGGGGGTGAAGACAAGATAAGGAAGAGGTAGGAAAGATCGATGCGAAAGGTCCGTGGGCCGTTTCCAGTGCTCTGGCTTTCGCCTGGTGTTGATTGAAAAAGCCACAGAAAACTATCGATCAGAGCTGCCGGTCGCTAGAATTGTCCTCCAAACAACGGCTGAATTCAACATAGCTTGTGTCGAATATCCTGCCACCGTCGGAATTCGAACCCTAGGACTTCCCGGTCAAAGGCACATTACTGACATCAATAACGTCCATTGGAACGTCCATTTAAATGAATTGAATACAAAATTAAGTTCATTATGCTACGCGTTCAGAATTCTTGCAAATTCAGTCAGCCTTCAAACTGCTCGTTGTGTATACTTCGCGAATGTTCATTCCCGCCTGAGATATGGCATAATATTCTGGGGAAATACATCTTATAGCTCCCAGACTTTTAGATTACAAAAACGAATTGTACGAATAATAACCAAATCCCACCCACGTGATTCATGTAAGCCTCTCTTCATTAATCTAGGAATTCTACCATTACCGTGTCTTTTTATTTACGAATCAGTGGTTTTGTAAAAAATGACTTGCTTAAGGGCGGGAATATATTTTCAGAAAATGCCGAAGTCTATTACTATAACACTCGACGTAGAAATCATATTCATCAGGTGACAGTATCAACAGCTCATTACAAAAAATTCACATACAATACATGTACATTATTTTACAACACTTTGCCAGATGACATTATACGATTAAATTCAATAGAAAAGTTTAAATCCCAAGTGAAATCGTTTCTGCTGCATAACTGTTTGTATACAATTAGAGACTATACTGAGCATCACAAGAAAAGTAACATTAATTTTAACAATGATACATAATGCATTATTTACCATTTGGACTGTATAAATGTGTATAAACAACCTGTAACAACTATTGTATTGCAGCTTCCGGGTCAATGACCCCCATCTCGATCAGGTTTTCGTCCAGTTTCCCTGATCCATTGAGCAAATGCTGAGATGGCCCCTTGTTTTGCTTCTGGACACAAATGTAACTTCATTTTCTGTGCACGTCTTCTAGAATTCAGTGGGAAATACTATTATTCAAATTATCGTTTCCATGTTGTCGCGGCAGGAAGTAATAAGAACCAAAATTTATTGCTTATTTATCCTTGAAAATAGATTTTATTACATGGGAGTTTTTTTTTTTGTTTGTTTTTTTCTCCCTTTCAAAATTTATTGCTTATTTATCCTTGAAAATAGATTTTATTACATGGGAGTTTTTTGTTGTTTTTTTTCTCCCTTTCAAAATTCAAAATTTAAGTAGTATATGACTTATTGTAGGGATCACAGAATTTTGAAAATGTGCACACAATTCACTTTTCCCCATAGCACGTCATACGCAGTTTTTAACTGTTTTTTGACGTAAATAAATAAATAATGGCGCTGAGCCATCTAAACCGGTATATTACAATAAGAGAAAACCTGAAATTAAGTTCAGCTTTTTACATGAAAACAGCTTTGAATTTATTTTCAATTAGGGCTTCCAGACATGTTGGGTAAACTGTAATGAATTCTTGGAAGTACACTTTTAAACATTAAAACTCTTATTGCTACATTATCGTGTGTTTTAAGACCCTACGTTTTTGTTAAATATATTTCTCTAAAGATGTTACAAATCCCTCGGGTCGCAGTTTACTTAAATAATGTTCAAAAGACAGTTAATGCAAATCGGTGTATGAACCATTCGCACAAAACATACAGACTTGAATTCAGATTTTCATTGAAATAATATTCAATAAAATAAAATATAATTAAATAATTCACTTAGAATCGAAAACAAAATAGTGTTTCTTTACTCGCAGAAATTGAAAATATTTTCTGGACACTTACGTGCCTAAAAGGATTGACCCAGTGAGAAGAGATGAAACCACTCGTGAGAAAATGTCTCGCTGTACTGCACTGGTGAATGCGGGCGATTTCCTGCTGCGGTGAGCGGCCGCTAGGCGCATCCTGTGCGCATGGAGAGAGGCTTGTGCCTATCAGCCGAGGTCTATTTCTGTAATGTGCGCAAGCCACACTTCTGTCGGCCTCGTTAATCGAGAGCCGGCTGTTTTGTCACTTTCTCCGCATGATACGTAGATATAGAAGACAACGTTGAGCAGTGGCCGTTGTGTTCCACTGTATAGTCCTCCACATTTTCCTTCACATATTCTTCTTGAAAGTGTAAATGGATATAGAGCACGAGGGTATACGTGCAGGTTTGGCAAATTCTGAGTAAGGAGTATACTTAGACTTTTTTAACGTGGCATCTCAAGGTCACGCGCGAAAGAGGGAGAGAGAAGGCAAACTCCATTAGGGGACAGTTAAAGTCGGAGCTGTAGTGACGTTGCAGCTTCCTATTGGAGTATGTCTTCCTCTCAAGCTTTCGCGCGTGACATTGAGATACCACGTTAAAAGAAAACCAGTATAGGAGTGTAAAATAAAATCTCAATTTTATTGCGTGAACAAATGGTATGTCAAGAGCTCAAATAGTTGCCGCGTTCTAGCGGTCTTTCTATAGTCACTCAACTTTGATCTCGATTTTCTCAATACCACATTCAAGTCACTTACATCTCTTGTGAGTATGTGTTTTTGCCTAAATATAAAACGTGAAGCATAAGCGCCTCGAACATTCAAATTGAAATTTAAGTTACACAGTGCGAATAATGTAAATAGTGTTCAGTATTAGACAAGGACATGTAAATAATTAGAATAAGTTAGGAAGTAAGGCAAAGTAGAATTAGATTAGTTTGTTAGTTAGGCCGTAAATGTTTTAGTGTAAATAGTATTCAAGAATATAATACATGAGATCCTCCCTGTGTTCTCCCATATGCTCCCCACATATCACCGCTTCTTCTCGCACATGCTGACCTAAAAATAAAACAAAATTTAAAAAAAAATACGTTTTTAAAAATTGCGAACAGCATTTACTAACATTACGACGGCGGATGAAATGGGAATTTGTGCATAGAGTACCCCGGAGCCCAGAAACTCCAAAACAATTAGCAAGTGACTTTCCAAAAATCTGCGAACTTCTATGCTTTCGTATTTAAACCTGTTTGATACATAGAGATTACCCCGGGTGTAATTCCCTATCAAGCAGCAATACTTTTTCTGGGTTTTGTGCCGAAGGTTTCTTAAAACCATTATATATATCACATATATTCCACGTGAAATCGGCCGAAAAAAAAGCATGACCATTCCGATTGGTCTGTAATTTTTTGACGTGTTCAATGTGATGTAAAAGAAGGTAGAAGCATCATATTTTTGTGCACATGTTTGACCTTTGTCCTTGTTTTTACTTATAAACAAAATTAGTAAAATTTCTGAGCATTGCGGACGAACTTCAGAAAAAATGGAAATCTCGCGAGAAAATCCATTCTAATAAAAAAACTGTTTATCTAGTAGTTAGTTCCAAGAAAAGGTTTTTTGCATTAAGCCCCATATAATTTGCGTTTTATATCAATGTTTTTACTCTCGAATTCAAAAGTGCAGTTTTTTCAAACCTAAATTCCCAAAATACGTTATCTTCAATTTTCGAGTTTGTTAAACCAAAATATTAAACAAACTAAATATTCATGCAAAAAAGAATTGGTGTGTGAAACTGGAGATTTCAAAAATTACGGGTGTTTAAAGTCGAAATTGTTTGTTTTCCTTCAAATAGTCTATTTTTTAAATAGTATACATATTTTCCACAAAGCATAAGAATCTCCATTTTTGTACTTACACATACCCTAGATGTTGATCGTGTCCCTGGCATGGACAAATTAATATTTTTCCAATGGGGATATCAATGTTTCAAGTGATTTCTCATAGGAGGAAGGGAGAAAACTCCTCACATATTTTCTTCTGAATGTAAATTACCAAATCAGGGCGTCGCCGTCCTAATGTGGCATCCTCGACGCTTTAAACTGTTTTACAAATATTCCACTACGCAAGTTCTACATAAAAATATATTTTAAACATATTGTTGTCTTTTTTTACCTTCGGACGTGGTACGCAAAAAATAATCTATTAAGAATGAAAATAAAATAATAAAAAATACAATAAATGTGCGACGCAACTCGTCTTGTCGGAAGTCCATCAGGGCTACGGCCTCTATCCAACCCAGAATATGGTGTCGGAGAACCTAATCTGAACGCTCCCAAAAGAGTTGTTCTGGAGAGTATTAAGTGTATTATCAAGCGGCTTGTAAAAAATATATTTGCAAGGCCCTATTCTGCAACATACCGTTCCATTCTTATTGATTTATATTAGAATATAATTTTGTAGTCGAAATTTTCGTTCAAAAGGAAAGTAACCCCTTCGTACTAGTGTGCATACTACTCATAATATCCTATATAACAATAATTATCTTACGGGGTGGTATAGCTGACGATGAATCTTTTCCTTCCGAACGATCCAAGCCCTAAACCGTATATTGTAAACAGCTGTGTCCGAACAAAATAGCCGTAGCGACATGTGTCATTCATCGCCTCATTGGTGTCACATTTAGCTGTCATTACAGTTGGTTGTGGCGTCTTGTGAGGTGATGGTGCTGAGGTACGCGGATCGCGAGTCCGCCCCTAGAGCGCTGCGCTAAAAAAAAAAGCAAAACCACTGTTTTAGAAATTTCTTAGAATCTTCTGGACGGTTCCGCAAACAAGTATTCACTTCCCCACCAAAAGATCAAGACGCGCCAAATGACACCTCAATTGGTGGACGGGATGTGGTCTAGCCGTGAGTGAAGGACGCACCCAAGGAGGTTACTCAAATACTATATAATGATGTATAATTTGCTTTGGTTTTTGAGGGAAAATGTATGTTCTAGTTGTTCGCTCTTAACTCACAGGGCTCTTGTGAGCAAAAGAGGAAACTATTTTCAATAGAGCTATACAACACATAGTAGAAGATCTCATGTGCTGCAATCTACACGTCTCTTTCAACTACAATAACGGTAACGTTTCAACCGCAATAAGCGTCATGGGATGTGGACGATGTCGCACGCCAGCGAGGGCAAGTGCCAAGAAGTCAAAACGCGTCCAGACGTGGACAGAAAAGTTGGTGCACGGTCACACAACGTGAGCTGGCAGAAACCCGTGAGAACATGTAAAGCGAACCGATAGATCCTTCTCTGTTTTTCCTAGTTAGAAATTATTCCGATCCCAATTATCCCAAGTTAAACAAGTATTATCCGCTAATATTTACTTCAATGTGGAAGAACTGTGCTACACGTCAGGCAGGTGCAAACTTAATGTCAGCGATTTTCCTTAGTGCCGCTTTTAGAACCTCTGAGGTCCCTCGACCCTAGCGGATTCGAAAATGAGCCACCTCCCCCTACATACATACATACATACACACACGCGCGCGCACACACACACACACACACACACACACACACACACACACACACACATTTTTCTTTCAGTGAAAAATGAAGATATATAAATTGTATCTGCATTACTGCCAATAAATAAGGAACTTGGGCTGAACCAAAAAAGGTAGATGTTTGTATTTTGGTGCAATTTATCTATTGTGTTTTAATAAATGAAAAATTAATGTTAATTCCATTGAATAGAGCAAAACAAGTTGTACAAGTAAGCTCAGTTTCATTTGTTTAGCAATAACGAAGGAAGTTTTGCTTCCCAAATTTGCGGAAATCCAAAGGTGGTACTGAACAACACTGTCAGTGCCGGTGCTAAGCATGCCCAGACCCGGGACCCTGCGAGTCATAGGGCACAATGGGACTGATGGGGAAAAAAAAGTAAAAAGTGGAAAAAGAAATTAGAACTCTCCAAAATCGTATTTGTACAAGTCGTGGTTCAGTACTCTGATATTTCATAAAATTTTCACTTAATTTTTTACTGTAAATAGTTCATTATAGTCATTACTTATACAGTAGGACTCTATGAAATGAATCAAATGATGCTAACATTAAAATAGGTTCTACTGAAATTCATATTTATTATTTCATGTATTAAACAATTTATTTTATTAAACACAAACTAAATTCAAAATTGTTTAGCATTTTAATCTCACCATGGAAATTGTATTATTTGATCACTAAATACTTTTACTTAAAAATATTATTTAAAATATATTTCCAAAAACTTTTTCTATGTTAAACGATGCATTTTTGGCTTGTTGAAATAAAATAAATCATAGTTTCTTGTTACAACACTCACATTTTTAATTTAGGGGGGACTACGTTTCAGCATTGCCCAGGGCCCAAAATTATCTCGTTCTGGCACTGAACACTGAATGGTCAAACAAACCACTATATCTACAAGAACGATTTCACTTATAAAGCTACAATTCCACAGAAGACCCTTTGAAACACATGGGACTCAGAATACAAAATTGCATCAAAATCTGAGATGATCTCATGGGGCACATTTACAAAATTAGCTTCAAAAGTCCATTCTGTACCTCCAGAGCAACTTCTAACTTGATGAATTCCAACATTGCACTCGAAATAAAAAATGGTACAAGATATCAAAAAGTGTCTAGGGACATCTCTTATAATCTTTCATTTAAAAGAAAAAGCAAAAAGATTGGATCTGGGGTTACAGGGACAATGGTGTCAAAGTGATATTATTTTCCGCCGTCTTTAATGGCGTCTCAAGATAAGCCCAACCCCATTTGTTTGGTGGCACCGCGCACTTTTACATAAACTGACACTTGTTTAGAACATTTGCAGTTTTGGAATGTTCATAAATTCAACAAAGATTAGACTTGCACAATTTTTAAGCGTCCTTTACACTATAAAAAAAATAAAGAGAAATATGCAGAAGTTTTTGAGAATTTTTTAAAAATAAATTGCAATATCTTCAAACAGAAATTGCACAGAAAATTACTAATTTTTAAACAAAAATGGTGTATTACCTTATTTAAATATCTAATTTTTAGATTAGATTTACTTTAAAACAATAATTTTGATCATCAATATTGTACTTTTGCAATGTTAATTTTTGCAATTTTTGAAACAGTTTGATTTTGCAATGCGCACCACAAATGAGACCAGCACAATTTTTACCGCCCTACTCTACTTATGAGGAAAACATTTGGAGCCGGGTTTTACAAAATAATTGTTAAAAAATTGCCTTCTTTCATGCGTACGTTTTCATCTGTACGTGAAAGCTACTCACATTTTTGTGAATAAAATGAAATATTTAACTTGATCTGTCTTTGAACAATATTTTATTCAGAGAAAAAATGTCAATCTTCAATATTTGTAGTTGTATTAATTGACCGAAAAATGTGAACTTCAGCATATTTTCGAAAAATCAGGCTTTTTAACGAAAATCTGGTCATTTGCGTTAAGCGTTCACAGCCCGGGAACAAAATTCCTTTAAAAATCGAGCCATGTTTGAGAAAATTTCGAAAATGTTGAGACTTCATGTAAAGTACCCAAAAAAATCGAAGCGAAGGTGTCGGATATCTTGAAAAGTGTTCTTGTTGTTTTCTTCCAGAGAACGTCCGTCCGTGAACAACACTCGACCCCAAACCATTCACAGATTTTCCCGTAAATGTATATTCCTCGATAGAACTGACAGAACTGTATGGATGGCGAATTCGAAAGAAATATTTTAATTTTGAGGGTACTTCATATGAAGCTCTTAGAAAATTTACCAAAACTTTCTCAAAAGTGGCACCTAAATTTTTATTTATTAACTGTTCGAGTATAGTGCAATGACAAGCCCGATTTTCATTAAAGCCTGTATTTTCGAAAGCTGCGAAAGTTCTTGTTTTCAACCTTCATTTTCAGCCGGCGGCGTTGGTAAGCGATCTGCTTAACCACGCTCCGTTAATTCACGAGGGTTACATGGGTGACCGTCCGGGAACCTTGGATAATAACAGCCCCAAGCCGTTATGGCCTATGGTGATAAGGCAACATGAAAATTTGAAAATGACCCACCTTCGAGGAGAATTACTCCATGTTTAATGACTTATGACGACATTCGAGAAAAATTACTTCCGTGTTCAATGCCGAATAAAGACTTGGAACATTGTTACGAGAGTAATCTTCTCTACCAACCACATTATTGAAGTCAGAGGTGGATTCTAGGTGGGGGGATTTGGCCATGCCACCACCCCCAAAAGGCCTAGTTTTTGTTTGTTGCCTCCCTTGATTTGACAAAATTGATTTAAACATTTATGTTAGAATTGTGTAATTATTTTTATAAAATTGTATAGTATCGTATAGGGTATGTTTTATAATAACAAATGTATTTATTATGTAACAAATCTATGATCCCCCCCACCCAACGATTGGTTGGATCCGGCCCTTATTTTTTAATTTCCCTATAATGAAATTTATTCTCCAAAATTTGGTTTTAAAATTATATTATGAACTTTTTTTTCTCAAAATATGAGATTTTTTGTAATGTTTAATCAAAATCATATTTCCCAAAAATGCTAATGCAAGATTTAAAAAAGAAAAATGGATTCAGACTGTTTTTTGAAACATTTTTATACATAGATTTGGGTGTATTAAATTATATGACATAAATGCCACATTTAATAAAACTGTTGTCTTTCCAAATTACATATATGTAACTGTTTTGGAACATCACATATGTTAATATTTATATTACAAGTATATTTTATAATTAAATGCATTTGCATCCTCAAATGTTTCGAATGAATTCTGAAGTTCTTGGAATCTCAAAAGTTTTTATGTAAATATCTTTCTTCTTTGTACACATAATAAGCCAACTCTGAGATGATTATGATAGCATTAGCAGCTAAGTCATCTGCTTATGTGAAGGACAGTAGTTCGAATTCCAAGACAGGCAAACTTTTTTACTTTAAATTTTGTTTTTGAATAGAACAAAGTGCACTTAAAAATATGCTTTAAGACTGATTCTCATTCCTCTGAAATTTCAAAAGTTGCAAATTTGAATACCACAAACTTTGCTGAAAGATGTTTTTCAAGAGACGGCAGAAGAAATAATAAATGCAAAATGCAGTATTATATTACATCTGTTACAAATGCTGTGAGAAAATATATGCTGTTTACTAACAGGAAATATACGTGGTATGTATACTTCATCTGTTGAAATCTTTTGCCAATCTAACAATTGTAAATTTTCATAATTCTTTTGCCAAGTGTATAGCAATTGAGATATCACACAACAATGTTGAGAAATTGGATGAAGTTAGTAGAAATTGTGAAAGATGAAAAGACATGAGTGGTGCTGGGAACAAAAACTTTTTCTCTTAATAACCTGTTTTTGATATACAGAATGTTTTATGTGAAACCCCAAGGCTTCAGTCTCCAAGTTTCTTTGGAATTGCAATGGAAATTATGTGTTGGGCAGACTCGAGGATGTGTTGTGTGTTAATCATGTAGGCCGAAGGCGAGAGCCTTATCATGAAATTCAACATGAAGCCAAGTGTCTCTGCACCTGACAAGTAATGTATGTAATTAAACTGTAATTTGTAAATACAATGCCTTTAACTTGTGGGTATTCATTATATATACTACAAAAATACACTAGTTCTATTATTTTGGCTAAATCAAACCACACTTCACTTTTAAAATCCAGGAGGTGGAGCTAAAATGGCTTTGATTCTCAGGAATTAAACTACATTCGAGAGTTGAAAATAAAATATGCTACTTGGTTGGGTATTTCAAACCACATCCACATTACTATACAATATTTAATAAAATTTAATGAAATTTACAATTAATTGTTACACATTTTTAGAGAAAATATATAAATCATCTCACAATTATATATATTCTTCTGGACATGAAATGCAGTACTATAGAAGAACTATCAGAAATAATTAACATATTATGAATGGGCATAATTTAATGTGCAACAGGACAGCCCAAACTATTGAGTAAACAATCACAAGGGAATAAGAAAATTACACTATAATAGGGAAAGCATAGTTTTCTAAATATTTATGTCATTACTTTTTGTGTAATCAAAATGAGAGAAGCAAATAATCATTGCTAGAAAAATGCTTTCCATCTTTCAATCATAGTTCTATTACTTTTAAGTCAAAAACCTTTTGAAAAATTCTTTGTATTAAATCTACTTGAGTGGATGACAAATCAAAATTTCCAATTTCAATTCTTTTTAACTGTTAAAAATGATGGCAGTTTATTTTGTGGATTATTTGCTTTTGATTCACTAATACATTTTCTCTTTTTAATATATTTGAAAACAATTTTCTTAAAGAACAAATATTGAAAAATTAATTGTTTTAACAGTACTTGTCACAAAATACCAAACTAAATGTTTTGTTCGGAAATAAGAAACAATTCTGTCTTTCGATATTAAATATTTACAGGTAAACTTAGAATGGGTATAAACATATACTTTCTCTCATAAACTCATCATTTATGCACACTATGTACACAATGTAAGATAACAATATATTCAGTCTATATTTAGTTTGGTCTCAAAAATTGTGTTATTAATTTTATGAGAATATTGTAACATAATTTTAAGTGCAATCCAATACTGATACATTTTTATACAGTAACATAATTCAAATCATTTCATCTGAAAGAATTAAATATCTACTCAGCAAAATAACAAGTCAGTGGTATGGCATTCTTAACATGTACATACTTTTAAATAACAGGACTTTTAGTAACAAGCAAAGTTTTTTTTATATCTCATGAAATTCTGAAATAAAACAGTCACTCATACATCATGTTAAATATAAAGAGTAATATTGAACAGTACCTACAATGCTGAATGTATCAGACCAGATTACATGTAATTTAATGAAAAGGTACATTTTATTGAAAATCAACATCTTAAAATTTTGTCTAATATAGTCCACTCTGCACAAAACCATGAAACATGTTGGTGTACTTTGTACTTCTAGAAAAAAAGCAGATAAGAAGAACTGATCACACAGTCATTATTGATTTTGGCATCTACATGTAATATCTCTAACAAATAACAGTAGAATAACCAATAGTAAAAAAATATTTATGCCATCACTTTGTAATGGGGAATTAAGAAACATCTCTGCAGAGAAAGAGGGGTGAGCTTCGTATATTCAATGTGGAAAAGTATCAACGACCACGGAAGTACATACTAAATCTATTTGTATAAAATGTTTATATTTATTCCATAAAAAACAATTACTAATTATTTGTAGATCACAAATAAGTTGGTACACATAATTGCTCACGTCTTTGTCTGATATTACAATCGTAATAAACAATCTCTCTCTAAGCAACATATTGTAGTAAAGCAAGGCACTAAGCTTCCTCTGTAGTCATCTCAGTTATTGCTATTTTACACATGTTTATAACATTTAACAATACAAATTTACAATTACAAAGCATTTTATAAAATTTGATTAAGGAATATAAAAGAATGTGTAGAAAAATTTGTATCAACACAAGATGTTGTTTAAAACAAAATGTTTTTCATTCAATGCCCTTTTATAAGCAGTGAAAGAAAATAATACTAATTCATCAACAGTCAAATGATTTGTCATGGAGCTAATTTCAGCTTGATAAGGTTGATACCAAGGTGATATTAAAATTAAAAAAAATATAATTCAAAACTAATTTGTAATGATGTTATAATTAGTTTTTATTAAACACATTTTCTATGATTTCCTGTCTATAGTGATGATTTTCAGTATATTTGTAGAAAATAAGACACGAAGTCAATTTTCGTACAGTTTTTGCCAGCAGTGCACAAACAACATAACAAAACAAGATAAAACTTTTATCTTACTAGTTATGAGATGCTTATAGAAAAGGTCAGTTTCATTAGATATGTGTAGAGCAGGAATATTATAGGGAGTCATCAAGTCATAAAAGAAACAAGGATCGCATTTTAAAATTGTAAGCTCACCCTTCTTATTATCTGCAGAAAATGTAACTATTTCATGAGCACCTTTCAACATTCTCATCCTTACAAGCATTCTCGTCAGTCTCAAATAAATTTTGATGATGCTGTATTGAAGACAAATAGACTTTTTAGCATCTTGAAGGTAAAGATTGAAGAACATCTTTTTCCATAATATGTTCATCAACATCTTACAGAAAAATATAAAATCAGACACCAAATTTGTTGTACCAATTTACAGAATACTCTGTGTGTTTCACAAATATTCAAACGGAAAGATAATTAAATTATCATATCCTGCATTTCACTTACTAATAAATCTAACAGAATACATACAAGTGTATTCATTCAATTACCTTAAATGATCAAAGAGTATTCCTCAATAGTACAATTTTTTCCTTTTCGTTTTTTGCTCAAATTTTAAGTGTGTTTTCAAGATTTTACCTACAATGCATTTTCCCTTAGAATTACAAGTAAACAAGCAGTTTGCTTCACTTTGTACTATTTTTTTTAAAAATATCCCTCCATATTAACCCAAACTCAAATATGTAATAACAGTTAAAGTCTGAGAGAATATGACAAGAATTACAAAAAGAATAGTTGATAAAGCACCATTTAATGGTGATTGCACATGAAATCTTCAGTAAAAACGTAAACATCGTTGTGAAAATACAAAATTCACAATTATCTGATTGCTAGTAATTTGTGGGGTTCCTTCATATTAGAATGTCATACAGCATTGAGATTTTCGAATGTTTAAAGCTCTGGCCAACAACTCATTAAAACAATTATTAACATCACTGCATGCACACTCTAAATATTTCACTGATATCAACAAGTGCAGGGAACTTCAATGAATTTTGGAACACATCAGTTACACAAAACCACTATGTGCACACATGGGGTACAAGGGGGAAAACCCAGAAGGAACATTAGGATTTTACTAGCACTGAACACTGCGTTCTGATAGAGAAGACTGTGCAGGTGTAGCTGGCCTTGGAGAACTGGGCCTCCTGTATAGTGACGCAGTGGTAATATGACGAATGCCCATTGATGAGCTGGCATTGCTCCAATCACAGGTTGGGACAGAAGCTCGATAGAAACGTGTAGATGTTTTATTGAAGATGGGCAGAAGTTCATTGGCTTCATTTGATAATGCCTATAAAACAAAACAAACAAAAAATAATAATAATAATAATAATAATAATAATAATAATAATAATAATAATAATAATAATAATAATAATAATATAAGTACACTAATATTGCAAGTAAAATATATTTGAAAATTATTTTTAAATTGATTATTTTTAATAAAAAAATTGTTGATGTAGTTCAGTCTTTTTCATTCTAATTCACCTAATAAGTAGGTATCAATAAAAAACAATTGCTTTTTTTCTATAAAAACTTACTACCCAAAATGAGATAAGTGTTCTCAAGTGCTGCAATTTAAAATTAATACAGTAATTAGTAGCCTAATAATACTACTTCTATACACACATTACTAAAATTTATTCATTCAATAGAAGTGAAATAGAATTATAAAATCTTATTGTTTGTTATACGTACCTTCATGTATATTATCGTGTCTGTACCATAGCCATCACATGATAATAAGTTCAGGTCCCCATGGAAATAGCGAGCATAAAGCCTAGAAATAGGCAGTCCATAACCATAACCTGTGTACATAATATTACACGTTATTCTAAAACATAATTATAAATAATTTCACTAAATAATTTAATTATAAATAATTTCACTAAATAATTTTTTGTGTATATTCTCTGCTAGCTATGTGAAATATGAAGCCCAAAAACAGCAGGAGAAGAAAAAAGTATACAAAAAATAACTAACAATTTGTTTATACCCGTAAACATCATTAATTTTTTATTTATTATTATTTAATTATAATCTTATAAATATAAACAGAGTGTCTCTTTCTTTCAGTATATTGCATCCAGAATGAGATAGCCCAGAACTTACGAACTATTGAGGATATATCACTGCGTGACCTAGAGAGACATGTACATCAACTTTAACAGGCCCTTGTGATTTCATTGCAGTTTTCAACCTTTAACATTTGTGAAGCAGGATTTTCTGTGGCATGCAATGTATTTTTAAAATGCTGGATGATGAAATATAAGTGAATTTATTTTACATTTGCCCAAACATACTACAATTTGTAAAGACATGCCCAGCTCATGTGAGCTGCAGAATGATTTATGACAAAAATACTTATGTTTGTTTCAGTTGCATTATAATAACATGCTAAGTTTCATTGACTTCTTATTCATTGTAAATAATACTGGCAATATATGTTTTATGTATCTTATGAAGGGTGTATAATTAATCTACTAAGTTTGAGATAGTTTAATTTGAGAGGAATTTAATTACATAAAATTTTAGAGTTAATGAGGATTTTCCATGTGAGAACTTCCATGGAAAAAGTCTGACTTAAATATTTATTTCTTGAATTACTTCCCTAAGGAACATCATTTAAGCATACGCAGATGATAAAAAACACAATAATATTGTTTCTTCATATTAAATTTATATCTACACAAATATTCTTTAATATTTTTCTTCCTTGTGAGAAAAGTAATTCCAGTTTTCACTTATGAAAACTCCCACGTGTTCAACTGACAAGTCACTATTACCCGGTCCATGAGATATGTTGTGGCAGTAATTTTTTTTATTGAAGATAATTGCAGCACAGTACACCAAAACCAAAAGGCTGTGATACCATAAACTTCAATTTTCAATAGAGCTGATGGACAAAGTTCACAGTTAAAAACTAATTGGGCATGGAACAGAAAGAGAAGACATCCTTCTTTGAAGTCTTTTTGTCATGGTCTTATCTTTTCTTTCTTTTTTCACACGATCCAAAGAGGCAATGTCAACATTGAGAAATCCTCACCTGCTAATGGAACGGTGTGAGAATCTTCAGATTTTGGGGGTTGGGGTGCCGTGGAGTACATGTAATTGAAAAGTTGGTCAGTCTGACTCCTTGGAATGCCACCGCCTCGATCAGACATCTGCAAGATCAAATCATCACATAAATGCGTCAGTTAACAGAAGAATTGATTCACTTTTATCTCAGCTAGATGTGAAAGACTTTCATACACTTTATTTATACTATACTCTTTTTAACTTTGAATGCAAAATTAGTTCAATGAACAACTGCAGCCACCAAGTGGTATAATTGTATCACACAAGATCAATATCTTGAGTGCCACTAACACCTAAGCTCTACTTTAAGTTTTATGTTTGCTTGCTCGCTCTTGCAGTTTACAATTGAACTATAATCAGCTGATTGTATTTGTCAATACCCTCTCAATTTGAAAATCCCGTATTCCAGGAAAACATTTACTTCTTGGCCTTGGCATGTCCTCCATTTCTGGTCCTTTTGTTTGTTGCCAATACATAATTAACATACATTAATATATTACAATGTTAACTAATATCATTCCAAGGCACAATACAACATAGACAGTGGAGTATTCAAGAGGACCCATAGGGTATTGACCCCCCCCATTCCAACATGTTGTTGTTGTTGTTGTTGTTGTTGTTGTTGTTGTGATTTGGCTCCATTTATTCAGAATAATTACCATATATGGTTCATCCAAAGAAGTATTCCTGTTATGAATATACTCGTACAATTTTTGTTTCACGTTGTCAATTTTAAAAAAATATTTCAAATAATAAAGTATTTATGAAGGGTTTACATTACCCCCCCCCCTCCCAAGACTTTGTGGATCTGCTCCTATAGTTAGAAGATATATTTGAAGAGAAGCAGAACACCAGATCATAATTTGCCCATGTGGGCAAAGGAGGGGAGCGTACCATAAAAGGTACTGAGATAATACCTGGGCGTAAAAAACGGATTCCTTTTAGTGTAACTGGAATGGATGGGAAAGCAGTGAAAGCCATGAATTAACCCACCAAAGAACATATTTTTGAAATTCATTTACATTGAAAATAGTACAGCAAAAATTTTTTAAGGAAAAAGAAGGCAAGGGAATCAGGAACCACAACACCATTTGCTGTAGGTAACTGGATGGAAATCTGATTTGAGACAGGTTACACAGGATTAAGACAACTTCTCTACAACTTACTGACATTTGTTAAGGTAGAAATGCAGTACAATCAGTCATATAAACTTGTATAGTAATTATCAATACTTTCACTACTAATAAAAATAATATATTTGCTTTAAATACAGTTGACTAATTTAAAAGAATGGTCTTTAATTGTGTTTTTAGGTGAATAGAATGTCCTCGTGGATCAAAAACTCAGCTTTGTGTGTGTGTGTGTGTTCTTTGTTTATTTTATTTCTTATTATTATTTTAAGACGCAACTAAAGACTTAAGTCTCTTATAACTTTTGATTACTTCTCTGCTAACTTTTGATCACTTCTTTCCTGATCCTCAGTTAGTACAGTCTACAATGGTATAAAAAACAAACTACTGCTGTGCAGTAGAAAATATTTTTCTCTTTTCATGATATAATAATAATAATAATAATAATAATAATAATAATAATAATAATAATAATAATAACATTGACATGCAAGACTGCAAAACAGAGATGTACCTTCCATTTGTTCAGTAAGAGTTTGGAATTTGTTTGATTTGAAATCAATAAAATACTGGTTTTGAATGATCCAAATATAACAATTCTAAGTTATGTGATAAACAAATTTTATCATTGATTTATTAATTTTAAGGGGAACGCCCTTTCCTTTGAATTAATAGTGATCTGGGCTGTCCGGGTGATGCCGCGTCGAAGGCTGAGGGTCCCACGTTTCAATCATATCGTTGTCTTCTTCGGGGCTGTAGTGCACACAAGTCGGTACTGCCCTGTAGCCTTCTGTGATATACTACAGAAACGTTAGCATGCTCGGCAGTCGCACTATCCAAAGTGATCAAGTCCATATTGTTAAGTTTAGCTGTCAATTTCAGGTGTAGATGAAACAGTCTCTTCTCCACGTGGACGAGTTCAGTTCTTATTTGTAGCCTCTCGGAGGAGCGCAAAGCCAGAGAGGAGCGCTCCGCTCGTCACGACTTATTATGGTGTTTTACCCTTAGGAAAGCCGGGAGGTCGTCTTCGTCCGCAGGAGAAACGCAAGACCTGCGGCTCCGTTCGTCACGTAGTTTTCCTAATTCTTTACAGGTTTTGTATGTATCCTCCCCGTAGAGGCACGTTAAATGAAGTAGGTTTCCGGGGCCAGAGTCATTATGCCTCTGGCCGGTTTCCGGTGCCAATGTTTGTAGTGGGTATACAGGCGGCTTCAGGGCAATAGTGTGTACACTACAGACCTGAAGAAGACCACGACATGATTTTTTTTTAAATAATTTGTTGCGTCTACTTTGACGCAACGCGTCTCCAAGCCCCTTTGTGGGCGTTGAGCGCTTTGCGCTTCTCGGAGTAATTCTCCCATTACTAACAGCGCTTGTTTTTTGAAGCAATCCTCAGTTAATACTGTCTGTCGCGTCTCGTCGCAGTCGGTTGTCAAGAGGACCGCCAGGTAGCATCTCCGCCTCCTACCGCGCGCTCCTGCGTCACTACCCAGCGGCCAGAATTAGGAAGGAATAAGGATAGGGGTAGGGTTTAGGACACTTCACAGGGGTTGGACTAGCGCTTGTGAAGCGGCGAAACTCGTTTTGTTGGAACAAATTTCACATGAGATTCGACGGGAATCGAACCCGGATCTCAATGGTGAAAGGCCAGCGACTTTGCAATGAGCCACGAGTTCAGTCAGTTCTAGGATTCGAGTACCGACAATGGCGTATCTACGGCAACTTCAGACATTATCTGTAGGAGAATTCTAGTGGGCGGCTAATTTTTAGTTTATTAATTTAAAGTCAAAAACAGTGTGACGTGCAAAAGGGAGAAGTGTAGTCTGCGTACGTTTTCTTAAATTCTGATATCCCTATTCCAAACCATACACAAGTTAGTTTATAATACAGGTAAAAAACTACCTTTCTGGCTCGAACGGATAAAAAAGATTCGTTCCCATATAATAAAAGCTGTTTATAAATGTAATGAGGTACAGGTTTTGGATAATATCTTTCATCATGCCCTTCGTGAAGGAATTGACTGATTGCAGTGGACTTCCACGAATGATTGAAACGTAGGAACCTCAGCCTTCGACGCGGCGTCCCCCGGGTAGCCCAGATCATAACTTTGGCCGCGGAAGCCTACATCATTTAAATTTCGAATTCACCCTCTCCGCTGTATTATATTTCAAGAATTAATCAGATTGACGAACAATGGACCCTGTGCCGATCTAAGCAATACTGGGATTTTCATTTCATCATGATTTAGGCGGCCACTATCGTATCTCAGGGAACGTCTTGTTAGGTAGATCGCTTGGTAGGTGGATAGGATGCTTGATTTAGGTGGATGAACCTTGTTTCTTTTTCTTGTGGCACAAATTACGTGTAAGTGGCCAATTAAGTAATTCTATGTTTGCGGCGTCCGACAAGTCCCTTAATGTTCATAAATCTTCATTTTTTAAGAAAAAATGTTTTTTTTTCTAACAATAGTGTCTGGTTAGTGTTTTCTGTTATTTATAGAAAAAGATTCTCGGTTATTACTAGAACCTTTTCGATTGTGCAAAGTGTAGTGGAACAACAGGACACGTTCCTCAAGGTTGGTTTGGTGGATGTAGCATAATCTGATTTTTTCACTGCCTCCCCTGCACAATTTGCTCAGCGACGCTTGCCCCGTTGTTCAACCGCACGTTTCAATTATCCCCAATACAAATCTCTCAAGAGGAGATTTCGAAATGAAGAGGTATTTCTATCTCGCCGCATCTTCAAATTGACCCCGGTTGCATGCTGCCTCCATCTGGCAATGGCGAAGTATTTGCGACGCCCTAATAAATTGAGCAAATATGAACAGTCGGCTCCTGTGACGTCTTTGTGGCATCAAAGCAAGACCATAATGAAATGCACCTCCTTCGTGATCGGTGACCGAAGGTGAGAACTGCGTCATTGCCAGAACCCCACCATGCACACACTAAAAAGATTGAAAAGAGGCGTGAATATGGGTACCGTACAAAAATATCCAACTTGCTAAAATATACTAAAAATAAGCATTTAAAATATACATCATCCTTGAGGTTTTAAATATTGATCGATAGATTGATTATTTTGAATTTCTTTTAAATGATTCTGAATTTCCTAGTTAACTGTTATGTTTATTAGTCCCGTATGTGTAATGCATGTTACATCCGGGTTCCTCCAGATATCTCCGCTAGTGGGGTACCACCCCCAACTAAGACAAGCTCCCAACTAGTTAACCAAGAAGCGTGGTAGTGCAGCGTGTAAGGGGAAAACAAAAGAACCACTGATGAAAGCAGCTAGATCAAGACCGCTAGAATTCTCCTCCTGACAACGGATGAACTCGGCCCAGTTATATAATGTCAAAAACTCGCCACCGCCGAGACTCGAACCCTAGGACCCCCCGTCCACCGGCGCCGCAGAGGCAAGAGTTGTCGCCCTCGGTCATGTCAGCCGGTATTAAATTTGGAAACGTATGCACATTTAATATATAAAGAATAAGCAATGTAGCCAATTTCAGTGGCGGCTCGTGAACATATGTGCAGGGTAAGCAAAACAGATTACAGAAGAGCGATGTATCCTGGGAGGGGGGCATGCAGGCCATGCCGCACCTTCATTATTTATTAATTATTATTATTATTATTATTTGTAATTTTATTCAATTCAAAACAATTGTCTCACTGATATCATTTTCCATGAAATACGCGCAGACGTGGTTTCAAGATAATCAGATTCTAAAAAAGTGTTGCGGGAGTGTGTTGCTCTAACAATAAGTCAGAAATCGAATTATTTTTTTCCCAGGCGTTTAAGATTCACAGAATTACATAAGTGATCTCTTGACATTTCATGTTTTCATTAGCTTTTAATACATTTTTCATATCAAAATACCCGTCTCTATTCCAAGTACTCCCTTTAACTTACAATAAAAGACATGGCCAACAATAAAACTTCGCTTTAACTTCACTGTTAGCCATTCGTGTGAATAATACCCACGAAGGATTGAATTTTCTTGCATTTTTTCGCCAGCACGATGTACAACCGTATTCAACATAGGACTGGGTCGACCATTGTAAAAAAAGTCTCTTTTCTACATCGCTAAGACGAGAAAACTGTCTACGTAGTAGTTCATTCACTGTTTATTACCGTAAAATCAAACTTGAATAAAAAAATCAAGTAACACTAATAATAATCCGCAGCATACCATTTTAAAATAAAATAAATACTTCCCACGCAATAATCACTTTCTCCGTTTGTTAACTCGCTACAAATCAGTAAACAAGTCACGAGGCTTGCATGCGAGTAGAAATCGGAGTCTTCCGTGCGGGTAGGCAGCTCGCGAATTCGCTGTCCTACTCGCAATACGCATCGTCACGTATGGACACAGCATGCTACTGCTCTGCGCTCACTACAGGAGCCTTTTTCTGAGAATACGGTGCGAAGCGAGGCAACGCTCGGGCTTGCCTACCCTGAGAGGTGCAGGCGGGCGCATGACTGCGGTAAGAGACGGGGAACATCGCATGGCGCACGGCTGTTAGAAAACGCTCGAAATGGAAATATGGCTCGTGCCACGATAATGAGTTGTTCATAATACATTTGCAGACGTGCTCTATTACATCATAATAAAATTGTAAGAGTCTATTATTATTTTATTATAATTATATTATATATTATTATGTTTTTATTACTATGAAATGTATTAAACTAGTAGATATTCATCAGGGTAGGCAGTGCCTACCTTGCCTAACCCAAGGAGCTGCCACTGAAACACACGAGTTAGTCGGTTTACATGCGAGTGGAAATTGGGAGTCTTCCGTGCGGGCAGGCAGCAAGTGAATTCGTTGGCCTACGCACAACGCGCATGCGTCAAGTATGGTCACAGCATGCTACACTGTTCTACGCTAACTACAGGGCCTTTTCTCAGAATACGTTGCGAAGCAAGGCAGCGCCCGGGAGTGCCTTCTCGGAGAGGCACAAGCGGGCACAAGACTGCCGGAAGATCGCAGCGTTAAAATGGCGCCCGAGCTGTTCAACACGCTTGAAATGGAAATATGGCTCGTGCCACAATAATGAAATGCTCATTATACATTTCCAGACGTGCTCTATTTACACCATATTAAAATTGTAAAAGTCATTTAATTTTTTTAACACTACGAAATGCATTAAATTAGTACATTATACAGAGTAGCCAGTGCCAACCTTGCCTACCCCAAAGAGCCGCCACTGGCCAACTTACATGTGAGTTTACTTTGATATTTATACATTAGTTCGAATTATTATTTTGTCTATTGTAAATTTCCTCACCTCTATGAAGTCACCTTGTAACCAGAATAATGCTTGAAGTAATTTTAATCTTTTACATTTTAAATGTCTGTGGTCCTCATTACAAAGCAAACTATTAATAGTTAAATTGTTGGGAAGGGATTGTGAAACTCAAGCAAGCGTGCGCAGATGATTTTCTCCCCCATACGTCACATACAGTTTTTTGACTGTTTTTGACTAAATAAATAAATAAACTGTAGTGATATTCTTGAATTCAAGCTGATGTAGGAAATGCATATAGCAGGGAAACAGCACTGAAGGAATGACAAATGTTCTTTCTGGAAGCTGTGGTTTATATGGAAACAAACGTGGTGTACTGTACATTGTGCCTTTTTTCTAATCACATAACATCGATAATTTCAACAGCATTTTATTTCTCCCCCGTATGTCATACATTTTTTTGTTTTTTGTCGATGAATATATATATATATATATATAT
Organism: Teleogryllus occipitalis; assembly: GCA_011170035.1. NCBI lineage: Eukaryota > Metazoa > Arthropoda > Insecta > Orthoptera > Gryllidae > Teleogryllus > Teleogryllus occipitalis. The sequence continues at coordinate 80,076 of BLKR01001590.1, read as the reverse complement.
ATATATATATATATATATATATATATATATATATATATATATGTGTGTGTGTGTGTGTGTGTGGTGTGTGTGTGTGGGTGGGTGGGTGTGTGTGGGGGCACGCACCTTGACGCAGATGTCCTCGCGGCCGCGCACCACAGTCACTTCGATGGGCGGCAGCGCGCTGGCCTCGCCGTAGTGCTCCACCACAGCGCGCATGGCGTTCTTGAACAGCTCGAACAGCATGTGGTAGAGATGCGACGGCACGTACACGATGCGGATGGGCGCGTCGGGCTCCAGCTCTGCGCAGCGGGCACGCAAGGCGCAGCCGTCAGCTAGGGAGGTCATGCTTTCAGAACATCGATGACTTCGAAACATCGAGTGTTAAAAACACAAACATAAAAAAACATGGCTTCAACTAATTGAAGCTATGTTTATTTTAACATCGAGCACTAAAAATTGATGTTTTATTTTGGAATGGTAAAAGTATTACAATAATTAAAGAAACATTAATTTTCACATATCAGTAAATACCATACCAAGTGACCAAGGGCGAAAATTGAAAAGGAAGTTAGTCGAGATTTCATCCAAAAATGTAATAAATTATTTTTGTAAAATTCAATCTGATAATCAGATTAGTTGTCGTCCTTATTTTTTGTTTCATTGGTAAATCTTACCACTAACTTAATAAACATGGCCACGGCGATGCTTAAAAACATCGATGGGTTTTGTGTGATATATCATTGTCTGAAATCATCGATGTTTTGTTGGAGTTGTCGCATAGCTTGCGTCTGCAAAAAGCGCAGTCGCGGGCTCGCGGCGCAGGCGTAGGCGTGCCTGCACTCCCTATCGCCCTCACGCTTTCCCTCGCTCTGCCACTCATACGCATAGTGCGTGCTCTCTCACCCTACCAGTCGCAATGGAACTCCCTTGTTACTCACAGATTCATCGAGTCTGCCACTATAAGCGCTCACTCGCCCTTCTACTCACACACTCATCATCCACTCGCTCTACTACAAAACTCGCCTGCTACTCATGCTTTCACTGGGATCAGCCAATAATGTACTCACTTCCCCAGCTTCTCATTCACTCATCATGCCGCTGTTCCTGCACTCATTTGCTAATCAATTTCAAATTTGTTTGTTCAATCGCCCGATCCTTAAGCGTTCACTCCCTCTGCTGCACATGTAGTTACGTACTCCCTCACGCCATCACACTGCAAACCGAAGACGGCTCGGGCTCAGTCTCAAAGCTCCTACACACAGCTCCTTTGAGAAGCAGGAATTTGTTGGGCCGACCGGCCAGTCAATCCGACAAATTGCATCGTGTGGAGGTAAATTGTCCAACAGATTTTTGTCGAGAGGTTGGTTGGTCCTGACCACACGACCGCCAATTTACCCACCATACTGCCAGACAAATTGTGTAGTGTGTGGAAGTGTTGAGCCAACTTTCAGTGATTTCAGACCTCAAAGCGCTGGTTCAAGTGTGAAAAAGTTGTTTAATTGTAAAGTTATCTGGTTCTTGGGGGTTTTGGAGGTAGCTGATTACGAACACGAAGTCGAAAATTTCAAGAAATAAAATTACCGATCAAATTTGACAGAAAAATATATTTTAAAAAATGCAAATTTCTTTTCAAAATCGATAATGTAAGTGAATTTTGACAATTATGAGAATGAAAGCAACATAAAGAAAAGTAATTGTTTTTATTTATAAATCGTGGCAATTACGTACAATATCATAAGAAAATTATTATTAAACGGGTTAAAAACTACATTATTCAAACACGTGCCAGCAATGCAGTGGCAGCGAGATGGAGCAGCTTATGTGGTTTTGAAAGGTAATTACGTAGTATATAAAAGAAAATTGCAAATTTGACCGTAGAATTATTATGTACCCTAACACATTTTTTTTCAGAATTTTTCATTCATTTTTTCACTTAAGTAATTAACATTCAGTAATCACTTGAACTAATTTTTTTATTTAACTGACGTTATATTTGTACAAAACTTTGTCATACATGTTAATAACCTGATGGTAATCTCGCTGCCGTAACCGAACACGGTTGCACGTGGTTAGCATTCGAGCTGGGCTCTGAAGATGAATACAAAAGATGTGTTCGTCACCTGCATTTTAACTCTATGATTATAAGGGTAAACTATTGTGAACATAATCATCTCTAAATAGGATTTTTTTCCTTTTTGGCCAAATTTTCGAGGTCGGGAATCACTGTGCAACAATCCGCCAACAGTGCTTCAGTTTCCTCAGATTGCCGTCACGCTCGAATAGATGTTGTCTTTTCAAAATTCCGAGCACTTCTGTTGGTCGGACAGTGTGTAGTGTAACGTATTGTAAGGCTACTGCTAGAAATCGCCACAAAAGGGCGGCGGCAGAGGATTAGACGCCAGGGGCCAGGCAGGATGTGACACGCCGAGGTATTCTGGGAAATCCTAAGAGCTAGGGAAAGGGATGCCCAAAGTACGGGACAGCGCATTTTTGCCGCGTGCCGCGTGTCAAATTCTTGGAATCCAGGGAAATGGATGTCCAAAAATGCCTGGCAAAGCGGTCCGTGTGGGCCGTGTGCAAAACCCAGTGACGTTTCAGGTCACGTGGGTGGGGGCTATATAAGAACAAACGCAGAGCGCGGGGGTGGGGGTTGTTGAGCTGAGAGGGAACCCTCGTGCGAACGCACAAAAACTTGCGCCCAGGGCGGTGCGGAGCCGAGCTAGGCTCGTGCGGCAAACCATGTGTTGGGACGCCGTTGTGGACTATATCCACGGGTGACAAGAGGTCGCCGGAGCTGTCTGCTGTGTGCGGGAGGCTCGCTGAGGAGTGGCGCGGGCCACGAGTCAGTTATTCATTTTTAAGGATCGCTCCTGCGATCAGGAAAGTAAAGATCTACCAGAGCTGTAACTTAAAGTAGTACTGTACATATTGTGAATAAACCTGTACATATTTATCATTGAAGCTCGTGTCTGTGATTATTGTGTATTCCCACGACGTCACAGTAGCCGAGAGTCCAATTTCGTTGTCGCGACGGTCGGTCCGACAAATTGACGCGTAAGTAAAAGCTTTCGGCCGGCACGCATCCACAAGAAATGGACACTTAAAACTTGCATTCCAACTCATCAGACACGGTGATTTAATGGAACGGCCACTTAAAGAAAACCTCGCACTCCGCCCGGACCATGATTCAGAGAGTTGAGATTACAGATCAGTGTTGTCCAAACAGAGTTGCGACATCGAGGGATGACAAACTGTATGGAGCGTCAGGAGTGAATTTATTCTACATGCATCCCCACATAAAAGAAATGTATAAGACTCGCCAATCACATACGAGCTACCGGGCTAAATGACTTATTTGTTTTACTGGTCTTAAAACTGTATGGTAATGTGTTACCTTTACCTAATAATACTGGAAAATTTTTTGTTATATTTATCTTATTTATAAAGGGCGCATTCGTAGCCTTTTGGGTACTCACATTTGAGAAGCAGGGTGTCGCTCTAAATTTTAAAGTTTTTCAGGGTTCGTGGGGGAAAATCTGATTTAGACGATTGAAGGATTTTCGTCAGGTTCGCTCAGGGCCAGATACAAGATAAATCTCACGATTAAAATGGCTTAATACGGACGTAACAGAGACAGTGAAAAATAATTCGATGAGTAAAACAATTTAATGATGAATTATTATGACCGGTATAAGAAACAATGAATTTTCATATAGTGCCATGTTAAAATAATTTTGAAAAATATGTACTTGAATGCAGCAATCCACATGAGGTTGATTCAGAGTAAATATTCCAAACCTCTAGGGTGTGTAGGGGGAAGGAATATCGCTTTTATCTATGAACGTGTGATGGGAAATTTCAAATAACAAAGTTACATATGTGACATTTGCATTTGAATGTTAGGAACTCCTTTGCACTGATGGTGTTTGGCAGGTCACGTTCCGTCGCAGTAAGAGATTTCGTGTACCTGCCGAACACCACTGCACGATCAGATGCGTACCAATCAGGGGCAACTTTTACATGTATAACTTCGTTACATGAAATTTTGCACGGGTAAATCTGTGAGAGAACCACAATACCTAAGTTACAAGACTGCGAAATGTGGCATCCGATTTGTTTTTAAATCAAATTCACGGGGAAATAAATTAAATGCTATATCTCAAAAGAAACAGTTAATTTGTAAAACGATATCAGTAACCCTAGTTTCGCAATATATTGGAATAATAACACAATATGTATATGATGCATGCCGGCGCAATAACTTCAACAACGTGCTATGGACCGGGCGTGATTCTTCCTTCCTACATTTGCCTCCAATCCCATCCTTAAGTGTCTGGTGTTGGGCTGATTCTCTTTATATGGTGCATCCCCCATGAAGTTAAGGCTCCTGCAGTACTGCAAGAACGAGGACGTTGGCCAAGGCTCAAGATGGAAGGCTCAAGCTGGCTAGTAGCGTAATCGAAAATAATGCTAAGAATAGTTTTATTCGCGTTTAAGGTGCCCTCAATTAATGAGTAGCTTCCGTTGCTACACGCCTCATTCGAGTCATTATTACCTACAGAACTCGAAAAAATAGTAAATTCAACATTTGTGTAGTTTTTATTATCGTGTGCAGTAGTGTGTGGTTTGAACGTTCAGTAAACCTTCGTTGAACGGGAGGCCTGGTTGTCCTAATAACCAGTTTCCACAAGATTCTCCACTCCCCCTGCCACACATGACGACGTATATCATCATCACGACCTTATATCATCATCATTTATCCAATACATTCATATCGTTACAATCATTTATCAAATCATTCATCCATTCCAGACACGGCCATAGGCTGGAATCGTACTTGCAATAAAGGGAAACGTGGCGACTTGCACGCGGATGCCTAGAGAGACTTAAAATAGTATTTCATGGGAGTGAGGATTTTTCAAGATTAAATGAAATAATTATAAAACATTGAATTTCTAGTGAAAATTAATTACCACATTAACTTCAATTTATATATTTAATTATAAACAGTATGAAAATAAAACAATGATAATTTTATTAAATTATTAACTAGTATTACTTTTTACCTTTTCTCTACCGCTTACGCAGTTTTAATAGAATTTAATTAATAGCGTATTTACTCTACCAACGTTAAAACATTACATTTTATAAGTACGTTACTTGCTTGTAAGCGTACTGAAGTAAATTGAATAACAATAGATATTCCTGAAGTTTTTTATTGTGTAGGGGTGTGGGCTCACCGTTGTGCTGGCGCACGCGCAGCTCGGGCGACGTGAGGTAGTACTGGTCGCAGAGGAAGCGCGCGTTCTCGTAGGCGTCGCCGATGACGGCGGCCAGGTCGCACTGCGGGTCGATGCAGCCCACGTGGCGGCCGCTGGTGGGGCCCTCGAGCGCGCCGCCGAACAGCAGCGCTGCGCAACCCCCGGCCCACGCTCTCAGCCACGCACAATGAGGCCTCCGCTATTCTTTTATTTATTTATTTATTTATTTATTTATTGAACGTCAAAAAACAGTTGAAACTGCGTATGACGTGCTATGGGGAAAAATGAATTGTGTGCACATTTTCAAAATTCAGTGATCCCTACACTAAGTCATATACTACTTAAATTATTAAAAACCTCCCATGTAATAAAATCTATTTTCAGGGATAAATAAGCAATACATTTTGGCTCTTATCCATGTTGTCCTTCGGAATAATACTTCCTGCCGCGACAACATGGAAACGATAATTTGAATAATAGTATTTCCCACTGAATTCTAGGAGACGTGCACAGAAAATGAAGTTACATTTATGTCCAGAAGCAAAACAAGGGGCCATCTCAGCATTTGCTCAATGGATCAGGGAAACTGGACGAAAAACCTGATCGAGATGGGGGTCATTGACCCGGAGGCTGTAGTACAATACTTGTTACAGGTTGTTTATACACATTTATACAGTCCAAATGGTAAATAATGCATTATGTATCATTGTTAAACTTAATGTTACTTTTCTTGTGATGCTCAGTATAGTCTCTAATTGTATAGAAACAGTTATGCGGCAGAAACGATTTCACTTGGGATTTAAACTTTTCTAGCGAATTTAATCGTTTAATGTCGTCTGGCAAAGTGTTGTAAAATAATGTACATGTATTGTATGTGAATTTTTTGTATTGAGCTGTTGATACTGTCACCTGATGAATATGATTTCTACGTCTAGTGTTATAGTAATAGACCGGCATTTTCTGAAAATATATTCCCGCCCTTAAGCAAGTCATTTTTGACAAAAACCACTGATTCGTAAATAAACAGACAAGGTAATGGTAAAATTCCTAGATTAATGAAGAGAGGCTTACATGAATCACGTGGGTGGGATTTGGTTATTATTCGTATTATTCGCTTTTGCATCGCCCGCCCTCCCTGGACTGGTGGACACGGAGTGCAGATCTTTCGTGATGTGATGACTCTGAGCCGCCTACGTTTTCGGTCGGTAGTATTGTTCATTTTTATTTATGGGCCGTTCAAAAACATACGTTCGCAAAGTTGAGCTTTTTTTTTACCGTACCGTGAATCAATTTGTAAAACAATCAAAAACACATTCCGCTATGAACGTTTCACATCGACACCCCCAGACCTCAGTTACATTGAAATAACTTCACTAAAATTGGGGGATACTTTAAACAAATTTTAATATATTTAAATTAAAAACAAGATTTTTTAAAGAATTGAGCATTTATAAATTGTTGTTATTGTTATTACTTATATATTATTACTTAAAAACAAAGTTCAATTAGTATTTTAATAACAATTGTTTTTAATCTGTGACGTACGGCAATTTTTAATTTAATACATTACTAAAACAAAAAACATGGAGAGAACTTTTTTCATAAACCCCCTGCCCACTTTCGCTTTCGTCACAGTTGTAAGAACCATCTCCATCCCTCGGAACGAACGCGTTTCAGTGAATGAAAATCATTTTAAAAAAATAGTAGTTTATATATCAAGGCCGGAATGTGAGGACTTTTGGGTGATGTGATTACTGAACTCGGTTCCTCTCTTTCCCGCCTTGATTGGCAAACGACAGAGTCCAAAACATTCACATTTCGGCCGAGATACATACTCGTACGTTTTACGTAGACTTACCTCTTAAAGTAGCCATTTATGTACTGGTATAAAGCGAATACAATAACTTACTGCCTACGAACATACTACTAATTTTGTGAAGAAAAAGTATACTTTGGTAGTCCCACACCATAGCCATTATTGCCATGTTCATTGGTCACCGGGAATAGTTCGTTCAAAAGCATTGAGGTGCGTTCTGTGTAGCTAGACGGAGAAACCTCAACTTTCCGAACAATCAACAATAAAGAAGTGACGGCTGAAGCTGAATCCGCCACCGGGGAGGTGCCGGCGGGCGGCACTCACTGTGCTGGTTGATGAGCATGCGGATGGAGATGCGCGACATGTAGAAGCGGTCGAGGAAGTACTGCACGCTGTGCTCGGTGGCCGCCGCCACCTCCGTCTCGCTCTGCTTCAGCTCCAGCACGCCCTGCGCCATCGTCTGCACCACGTCCGAGTGCCGGTTGCGGATCTTCACCAGCGCCTGGCAGAACCTGCGCACCGCAACGCCCCATTTATTTACTTATTTTACGTCAAAAAAAAACAGTTAAAACTGTGTATGACGTGCTATGGGGAGAAGATAATTCTGTGCGCGTTTTCAAAATTCTATGATCCCTACACTAAGTCATATATTATTTGAATTTTGAATTAATTTTTAAAAAAATTAAAAAATTGAGGATTTGAGGACCCAATGAGGGAGGAGTCCAGGAGGACTATTTTGCACAGGAAGTTTCAACTGATGTTGGAAACTGCTATACATCAAGTGATACTGCTATATCGCACAAGTTCTCCTCGCTTACACAAAATTGGTATAAACTCATTCGAGAAGGCCACATTTCACTTTTTTCTTATTCACTCATACAGATAGAACATACTCGTACTTGCAGTGTCACTCGTTGTAGGAACAATGACAGTGGTAATGGTGGTAGTCATCGTCGTCGATATTAAAAACATTGATTAGTTCAAAAATGATGTGCATCCGCCACACTGCAGCAATACTGTCCCAATGACTCAGATAATCTTAATCCATTGCCTTGAATGGCCGTGCTGACAAATGCCTCGCTTTGACCTAACGGAAAATGATGTATAGTTGCCATATCCATTTCAGTAAGCGCTTTTACACGTATTAACATCAAGAAGAATTTGTAACGTACACGCAAAGCTCAACGCATTTGCTTCAATGCATTCTGCTTCTTGGTTGTTGGGGTAACACGATTTCACCTACTGCTATGGTGTGACGGGTATGGGGTGATGGATACACTTAATTTTTCAACTAAACAATGTTTTTGAACATTATATGATTGGATTTTCCGTATAATGAACTTCAAGATGATCTCAAAAGTGAAGATAGAAACTTCCCTAATGACTTAAATCATGAAACAAACATTTATTTTAAAATTACATCTTATCAAAAAACATCTGTCAAATAGCTTAAATAATAGAAATAGCAGGGCCGGCTCTAGGTTCTACGGGACCCCTAAGCAGAATATCTTGTTGCCCTTCCTCCAGAAAAAAATCTCGAACACTAATTATAACAGGGCCCCGCGCTCCGGAAGAAATTCCTAAAACATTAAAAAAAGCCACAAAATAGGTTTGTATCTGTAAAATAATTTGTAATCAAATACTATACTGTACTAATAGAAGTGCGTACATACATTACATACGTAATGTATGTACGTTAGTACATACATACGTACTAAAAAGTTTGTATTTCAAAATTGTGTACAAAAGGAAAATACAAAAAGTTATTTTATTACTTTTTTACTCTATCCTTACTTATTACTCTATTACTTTTCAATATTTTTGGTACATTACTTTTGTACAAACATATCTTGTGGCTTTTTTCGAATATTTTATGAATTTCTTCCGCAGCGCGAGGACCCGTAAGCAACTGCCAAACACGCCTGTGAAGCGGAAGCGGGTGGGCCTGCGCCCGTACTGACCTGGAGAGCGTCTCGGGGGAGCCGTCGGCCGTCTCGAACTCGAGGATCTCCCGGAAGGAGCGCACGTACCAGTCGTTGACCGTGCGCACGGACGGCATGCGCAGCAGGTGCTCGGGCAGCAGCGCGATCTCCTTCATGATGTTGGCCAGGCGCACGGGCAGCTCCTTGCGCAGGAACAGGAAGCTCTGGCGCTCGCACGCCCGCAGCCCTGCGCACACAACCACCGCACGCCATCAGCGACGGGGAAAACCACAACCAAACCTCGCTTAACGTTTGTTAAGCTTATTTTTAATCTAGGGCTTTTATCCAGCCGACAGCCGGTTACCCTTTACGCCCCGATGGGACGCATATTCGACCATACACTAGACACCAACACACTTGCGGGCTTCCTCTGATCTGGGGTCAGCAGAACGCGAGGCCCTCCGAGACAACACATACATACAAAGTCAAGGGACAAACAGCCATGCCCAAGGTGGGACTCCAACCCGCGACCCTTCGGACCGAAGCGCTGAGTTGGTACTCGCTCTTAGCCACCTTGGCCATCCAGGTCGGCACATTTGTTAAGCTTCTGGACGTAAATGTAGCTTTACTATGCTCACGTTTTGTTGAACTTTCCTTTCGCTTGTAGTGGTAGTAGAGCTTAGGGTGAGTTTCTATTTTGTTAGCAATACAGAAAAATCAAATCTGTTCGTTCGTTTACCGTTACAAGTAAGTTTTCTATAATTCGGCAACCAAAATATCTAGTTTTTGAAATGTTAATTTCTCGCTTTTTAAATTTTATTATATTATTATTATTATTATTATTATTATTATTATTATTATTATTATTATTATTATTATTATTATTATTATTATTATTATTATTTCTGAAACTCAAGAAAGCGTGCGCAGATAATTTTCTCCCCCCATATGTCACACAGTTTTTGACTAAATAAATAAACATTTTTCTAGTTTTCTCAAATGTTGTGGGCTACAGGAACTGAATTCGTTATGTATCGTTCAATGGGCTGGAGAATACCTTCTTCTGAATAGATCCCTGGCTGAAAAATGCCAATTTTTAATGTTCTATTTTTTATGAACCCTGATTTTGTTGCGGTATTGTCCACTTTGCAAAATATTGGTACGGGTCGACTCACGGCGATTCTCGGCTCACGGCCAATCGAAATTCTACACACAGAACCTGCTTTAGACCAAAAAAAGTACATGGAGCATTTTACCATGTTACATTGCCAGTATTAATAACATTTTCTCAGCTTATTATTTAAACATAAAGAAAATAAATAAATTATCTTTGACTAATCCTCACTACTAGAAGACATAAGTTTCAAATTCTGCAAGTTTAAAGGTAGTGGGAACCCTCCAATTCTTATTTATTTCTTAATTGTTGTGTTTGAATGGGCCACTACTGACGCAGCGGCCACTAATAGTGTACACATACCTGAAAAATACGTTTATTGCGCTATATGATGATAACGGTTGTTTGAAAATGAAAATGAACTAGCTGTCAGTTGTTTAAGAAAAAATCGCCAATTTGATGTGATCAATATGCCTCGCTTCATTCACGCATTTCCAAGTCAACGGCTTCATTCTCGTCTCATACGGTATTTTAACTGATTCTTGAGCAAATAAATAATTAAATAATTGAAGAAATAACGTGGTTCAATGTACCTCTCCTTCCGAAACCAAGGTCCAATCGTGAACCACGCTCTCGCGTCCAGCACTCAACGCACCAGCGCGGCCCTTGCTGCCTCCGAAGTCAACGACTATACAACTTGCGCCTTCTTTTCAGCGCTGCTCTGAGGAACGTGAACAGCTAACAAAGTTATTGACTCTCGGCGACGGCTTGGTCTCCCTTTGCTCAAGATACATTATTACTATGAACTCACCAGAAAGGCGGGCTCTGCACGAAGCATGGAGACGGCAAGGGCGGATCCGAGGGAAGAGAGGTCGTAGGGGTCGCGACCTCGCAAAACCGTGATGCAAGAAATTAAATTTTTTTTTTGCAAGAAGAAAGGAAAACATACGCGCACATTTGAATTTGTGAATGCACAAAGGATAATTAATGAATTAAAAATATTGAACGATTGCTTGTCCGATATTAACGAAAATTCTTTTTTTAGATCGCTTTTCAACATCTAGGTCATATAGCGACCGCTTTGATTTTTAAACTGTAGGGAGAACACGTATGAAGAACACAAACATCCACGCCCGAGGCGGGTTTCGAACCTGCGATCCTCTGGTCCGAGACCGCTACTGCCTTAACGAGAAAATACTTTCTCAAAGGGCAAAAGTTAAAATTGAACTAAGAAAAGAGCGACGAGACCCTTGAGCTGGAAAGCGCAGTGTCATAAGTGTGCTTAGTGTATTAAGTATGCTTTTATAATAAACTGATTAATTTCTTCTTCTTCTTCTTCTTCTTCTTCTTCTTCTTCTTCTTCTCCTCAAGGTTTACGCCTGCTCTGTCTTCAGTTTGATCATGCCCATTGCCTTCAAGGCTATTCATTCATTTTCCTCAGCATGCTTAATAATTACAGGAATTCGTTCTTTCCCCTTCTTCTGACAGTAGTTTCGCCAGTTTTCCCTATGTTTTTCTAATATCTCATTAAGGTTTTAAATTTTATGTTCTCGGCAACTCTTCCTTATTTCGTATTAATCTATAGATGTGCAACGTTTAGCCTTTCTTAAGAAATAGGAGGTGGGTTCCACTTCTAAGATCTCCTATTTTTTTCTCAGGAATGGGTGCAGATAGAAACATGCGACTTAGCTTAAAATACGCGGGCACTTTTTGTGCATGTGTGACAGAGTTGGATGTTCTGTACAGCTCTGAGAATTCTAGCGGCTGCGGTGAGAGTGAGCAGTGATTTTGATACTAGAATTGGCGACGTTTTCATTGCAGGATCAGAGAGTAGGCTTTCGTTTTCTTCGCTTCCGCGGCTGATTTCCAATGAAATTCATCGCCAGTTGAGCGAGACAAGTGGTGAAGGTGTCATGAAAGTGAAGAATGTGCGTTCGTATGTGCGGTAGTTCAAAGAAGGCCGAACATCATATTGACACGAGATGGCGCCATGTATCTTTTCCACAATTGTGACAATGGATGAAGCAGGTGACAAGTGCGAGCTCCGAAGATGTTTTGATGAACAAGCTCCTTTCAGCATTGCGTTAAAAACGGCCCGAGGAGGCTGCATGTGCGCTCTTTCACTGAGACAATGGACCAGAGCATCTAACGTACGAGTTTCTTCGTGGAAACAACTTGAAGTGATTTCTCAAGCACCTGCAAGTTTTCACCTGACCTGGCTCCATTGGCGTTTTCAGCGATGAAAGACGCTCTCCGTGGTCGCACATTCTCCAGCCGTGCCGCTATTGCATCGGCGATTTATCAGTGGCCGATACGGACTCCTAAAGAAGCGTTCGGCACCGGCCTGAGAATCATGACTTCGGCGTTGTGAGAAGTGGTTTCGACTGCAGGGAGATTACGTGGAGAAATTACAGAAGTTTCAATATTTAATGTAAATATTGTGTGAAAAATAGAATCGGAGACCTAAGAACTTGAACGCAACTCGCACATTTCATCGGGTCATTTCATCACTCTCTCTTGTTATGTAATATCAAGCTTTCATAGTAAACAACGAGAACGGCCATTGTTCTATAATTCTAATGTTCTAAAATATCGAGTTTATATTTCTTGCTGTAGCATAATTTCAACTGATGTAATTTACATGGACGTACGGCACAATTGCAGCTCAAAGTATCCCCAACCTCATTTATTGTTAATGCGAGTGGAAAATAATTTGCCAGTTTGGATGGAGAAATACCGGAAGTGTTGTTCACAATTTCCGCGTCTTAACATGTAAGTTCCGGTGCCCTCCAAAGAAAGATGGGCCGTCGTGCCGCGGCATCTCGCCCTATCGGCCGGTGTGCGTGCTCGGCCGCGACGAGACCCGAGACCTCTTCACGGAGATCCGGCTCGTTAAATTTTCTATGGTTTAACGAGCGGCCAGGTTCAATTGTCCTACAACAGTAAATAAACTGAGGCAGGAAATCATCCTCGGTGCTCTTATTTCCTTGGGAATAGCGCCCTTTGTTCATCGTTTATTGAAAAATGATGGGCTCATCCGGTGCCCTCTGCTATCCTCTCTCCCTGCCCGGCAATTTCCCAGCGGCTGACGCGTCACGTGGCAGCGCTCGCCCACGCCACCCTGGGGGCGGGGCCACGCCAATTGAACCCGAGGCGATGAGGGCGTGGCCAACGGACAGCAAATCGTTTCCCGGAGCAATAAACGCCTCCCGGAATGTTCTTCCAACGGCGATGTAGGCTCATTCGAGCCTTAACCTTACATCCGTGTGGTGCCGGACCACTACTGGAATACGGAATAGTGAGTGATGGGTTATTTGGAGAAGGAAGGATCGTTGCCCGCTGTTTAAGGTACTGTTCGGATATTCGCCTGGAACAGATCGCAGGAGACCACGGAATCGGCTGATTTACATCAACTGTCCCTCTGTTTAAATCCAAGTATAGAGCAGCCGACCTCTCCAATTTTCGTCCAGGTAGTGACCGATTTCACCGCTAATTAGCTGGTGTCGTAAGTCCGCCATTGTCTGGACGCAAACCTACAACCTCCTGGTGTACGAAACGTTTTCATCCCGTCCTCGTATTGTTGCGGGCACGCAACTGTAGACGCGCACCCTGTCCCAAGCTAAAGAGCGATTTTTATAAGACAGGACCGTTTTGACAACTAATGTTGGCAACATAACTGAAGATTCTGTGGTCGTTGTGACCTTGAGCCCATTAGACTCTCCTTCCTCCATTCGTTCGTTTGCAGTTGGCTAACTTGTAAATGGCTTCGACGCTTCCTTTTGTGATGTCCTCGTCCGACGAAAATATAGTGCGCCGCGAGAAATAATTGAAATTAGGAAATGTAGTGCTATATTCTCTTCTGTAAAATTTCTTTTTTTATAAACATTACATTGAATTTCCTTTTTTGTGTGATAAGTATTATGTTTTATTTTTAAACAAAGTCTTGAATGTGAGATGCGTACAGGTTCACGTGTTTCCGGCACCTGTGCTGTAAGGTGGCAACCTTCGTGGCAGTTTTCTTTTACTGAACATGAGAGCATGTTAAGAGATTTTTTCCACATACGTAATTAAATTTAAACATTTCTCGGACTTGCGTACGTGCATATACCTCAGCGAAACTCTTATAATGATGTCTTCACCCGGAGCCACAACCAAACATTTAACGAAGAGGCGTAGCTGAAAGCTGTCGCGGCGGTGGGATACTTCTCTGAATTACATGTGATGTTCACTTGTTTAGCGAACGGTCATTTTGGCCCATACTTACGCGGATTCTTCTATAAGTACAAGGCCTTAAGGAATCGTATGAGTCATGACGAAACTCGAGGCCGGCCGCAACTGTGGTTGTTGCGGCAGCTTTAAACTGGCTGTGGCTGGTGTGGAAAGATAAGACACCTTGCACATACGAAGGCGACAGGTTGTGATGAAGAGAGGAACAGAGGAATTATGGCAGTGGAAGCAAGTATCTACGCATTTTTTGTTTATTTCTTGGAAAAGATTCAAACACTTATTGGATACAGTATGTAGAAGTAATTTCGCAGAGCAGCTTGGCTAATGCAGCACTATTGAGCAAGAAAGTAAGATGACATAAACGTATATTTTCAGACGCTTTTGAGGCGTACATACACTCATAAAATATTGTAATAATTTATTGTTCTGACATAGAGCATGCATATTCTGCGATGATGATAATATTATTGCTTCTGTTGCCAGAAATGTCATACCATACTGAATGAAAGACTCAAGTAGTCCCGTAGAATCGTAACGCTTCAAGTGCTGCAACATCCTGCCAGCTAGCACCCTAGACAGTTGCCTAGTTTATAAAAGCTGAAGTTGCATACACTTGGATGTCCCCTTTTCCTCAATATTTCGTTGTTGATATCGATAACAACTACGGTATCGATTATCTGAATATCCCTCTCAGCAGGTTATTTCCCCCGTGAATGGGGGTCTCATAAGCATATTTTGCTTTTGGGCAAATCCTGTCCTGCACACACACACACACACCACCCTGTCGTCAGTTCCAGGGCAGGTCTCCCTTGGGGGCCTCTGGCGCTGGCGACATGTGACGGCGCAGCGCGGTGCGTGGCTGAGCGGGGGGGGGGGAGGGCAATTGGCCGCGCAGCCCTCGCGAGCAAATGGGGACGAAGGCCCACAATCCAGACCGCAAATGGCTCAGCGCACTCGCACACGCAGTCCGCAAAATCTCACCAAGGGGGAGCAATGAAGTGCGAAGAAATGTCAACAGTTATTGTTTAAGTCATACTGGGGTCGACAAATTTAGGAGGCTCAAAGTCGTTTTCGAGGTGTTGGATATTCAATCTCACGTTGCCCATCCTCTCTCGCTTTATGCGATTTCTCGATTCCTTGTACCAATCAGCCAACATTCACGTCTGCACATGAGCTGGGGAAGCGGTTGTGCACATGTGCGCGTTCGATAAACTCCCGAAATCGTTCGACAAAAGAAACCGTGTAAATCTGCTCTGAGGGATTAGCCTAAATAAATTGCGTCCACAACAGTATAGTGCGGATTACATACAAGTTGCATACGCATGAATATTTTGATTACTTTTTCGGTAGCTGTTTTTAATAATACAGCATACGTCGATAAATTGTTTCTGTTTGAAGAAATGTGTCTTATAAATTACAAGGGAATTTCCTGTGACGCTAAGTTCGTTGGGCTAGTTCAATTCTTGGGACACCAAAATTGTCATCGAGATATGATAAACACAGGAAATTCCACATCATATTCATTCCTCTGTGTCGGTTCAATTCGTATATCTCGAGACTATTTTCATTCCGCATTTGAAATTCGTTTTCTTTGAAGGTATGTTATTGAAAGATCGCTTTTATGGTGTGTGCGATTTAAATCATATTTGCTATAGATGGCAAATATTAGTACCACTTGGATTCGATGAAATCCTGAAATAGTTTAGGAAAATGAGAATGTTCTCTTATCTCTGAGTAAAAGAAAATACTGAAAGTATTCGTACTGTTATTTGAGTATTTAAAACTTTTCAACAACAGTATTAATCATAGCAGTGCATTATATATGTAATTTAGAATGTATTAACTTATTTTTGAAATTTCATCCAGAGTTGTTTTAATACCACATGAAGACATTGTGCTAAAGTCTCTAGATTTAGGAAATCAGTAAATTTAGTTAATATTGTTTAACAACTGTCGTTTTTCTGTTCAATAATATACTTTTCTAACTTGTCAAGGAGAACTACCACTGGTTGATTTCTGCCTCATGTTATTCCTAATTTGTGAATTAATTTTCAGTGTTCAATTTTCACAGTTCAGTATTTCAGAAATTTGAACAAATTGCAAATAAACACTACATACAAAAAATAATGCCTCTGATTGCGTGATATCGATTATTATGGAAAAATATTATCTCGGGCGATAATTTTAACCTTCAGTGATAAAAGGCTATTCTCCACCTTAAAGCAGGCTTCAAAGAAATGACGTAGGAAAATGTTCTATTAACAGTGGAAATGAAATCCATCTTACAGACACAGAGCCAGTGTCGGTAGCGGCGCTTTCAGAAACTGTTAAAAAATTCCTAGTTGACTTGGATTTACTACTATTTGTTCGTAGTGGAAAACTGGGTCAATGCTTCTGGGTCAATGACCCCCATCTCGATCAGGTTTTTCGTCCAGTTTCCCTGAACCATTGAGCAAATGCTGAGATGGCCCCTTGTTTTGCAGCTGGACATGTTACTTCATTATCTGTGTACGACTCCTAGAATTCAGTGGAAAATATAGTTATTCAAATTATCGTTTCCATGTTGTTGCGGCAGGAAGTATTATTCCTTGACGAAGGACATCATGGATAAGAGCCCAAAATGTATTGCTTATTTATCCTTAAAAATAGATTTTATTACATGGGAGCAGTTTTTTTTGATTCATTCAAAATTCAAGTAGTCTATGACCCAGTGTAGGGATCACAGAATTTTGAAAACGTGCACAGAATTCACTTATCCCCATAGCACGTCATACAGGTTTTAACTTTTTTGACATAAAATAAAATAAAAAACAGGGATGGAAAGTACAGTTCATTGTAGAAATATTTTTGCATGTTTACTTCACATTTTGAACTTATTACCCAATTCTTTGGTGGGTGGGTGGGTGAGAGCAGGTGTTCTGGCTATGACCAGCGGTTGGTGGTCAATATTATAGCGTCATTCATCTCACATACGTTTATACTACTTATCGTTCAATATATTTGATATCCTCTTAATCAACTTGCTTCAGGTGGGCGTGATAAAATATCACCTCACCAAGTGTGACGTCTTACGAGGCACTCCACATAATTCACAAACGTGTCAACGGAGCAAACCCAAACAATTGCCTTGCGAACTATTTTGCCTTGGCTCGACACTTGCGTATATCGTTTCTCTACTTTTTGATTAGATAAAGTACAATGATGTCGGAGACAAAAAAAAACAAGAAATATAAACGAAAGATAACGCATGAAAAGCGAATTGATGCTGAGGATACTTATCCTGTGAAGGATACACACAAATCTAGGTCACTATTTTTTCACCTTCGAAACGGTCGACAGAAAAAGTAGGGCGTAAAAAAATACGGTTTGAGAACCTCGTGAAGTTATTTACTGAAATATCTCAAAGGAGACAAAGTTGGTCACAATCAAGAATTCGAGGAACTCGTAAAGAATTCAGCGTAATCCCTCAAAGACGGACATTTCTGTTCCTGTGGAAAGAGCCCTAGACGTCGAGACATTCAACCCGAGGCATTTCGTTGTGTAAGTTCGCACGTGCCATCATGTGACCCGAGCCGGAGCTCTCTGCAGCCCCCATGCTCCAAATGGTCCACGCGACCTTGCTCGCAGCATAAAGAGAATGTTCTTGCAGTATACCTGAACCGCTTACAAAAGAAACCTTCCACCGCTCTTGCACTCAAATTTTGTTTGACAGTTTCGCCCCTCCATAACCTCGGCTGCCCCCGAGCAACTTCGCAACGCCGCCCCAGAGAGAGATCTTCCTCCTCGCCTCGAGACAAGCCACGCCCTCTTAAAGCTGTTTTCTACGCGATATTCTACGGCAGGGATTCCCAAATTTTCTGCCTCATCAACCTCTTTTAAAACAATGCTTTGCTTCGTCGAATCCCTTACATTTTTTCCATAACATACAGTGCGCAACATATTCTGAACAATATTCAGAACACAAACACTTGTAGGTAAGTTTTGGAAAAGAAATTTTAGATTTGTTTTATTATTTTTTGTACTGTTATCATTTTTCATTTTACAAATGTAAACCGAGTTTCAGAAATAAATTTCTAACCACTGATTCTAATTCGAAACAGTGATTTTCATTCTCGTGAATGATGTAAAATTTCAAAAGAGGAGCTAATGATGTATTATTAGATGAAGATATAATAGAAACAAATAATATTTTAAAAAAACTTCTTTATCAACTTTATTAATAAATTTGCAAATAGCAGGATTTTCATCTACATTATACAGATGAGTGCACATGCCGATCTTGACCCTCAATCGACCTCTTAATAATCACTGACTGCCTTAAAAATATTGACCCCTTTAGTGTTTTAAATATATAGATGAGGAATACAGATCAGTTATTTCTACTGTCTATGTATGCGAGTATGGTACGTCACATTGAGAAAGCTCCCATTTTACTAGAATAATATGAGGCGCACACAAATATAACACGTATCCCGATTTTTGCAGTCAGTTACTAAAGGGGTTATTGAGAGAAATAGCCACAATTTTTGGTTACTTAAGTTGACCATACCACGCTAGTTCGTGTGAATTAAAGGAGCGTTTTATACTGGGAGATATATGGAAGTTGTGAATGGGCCCAAACACGTTCGGGATAAATTGCAGGTTAACCCCTCCGGACGTAGCTTCCAGTGGTCCTCAAAAGGAGCTCACAGTCAACCAGTTTTAGCAGTGGCGCGATAGTGTCTTGTGCACAACGGAACAACTTTCACTTTCATCTGTTTATTTATCTCGGTTTCGCGGTCTGGCAACTGCTGCGATAATGGAGGCCTACGAATAATGTTCTGAGTAAATGATAATCATGATAAAACAATGGCGGAATAACAGTGTAGAGAAACAGGAGAAACCCTCACAAAACCTTCAACGAGCTCCGCTTTGTCCACCACAACTTCCACAATAGTACCACAATGGCTAGTGTGGGCGCTAGCCATCACTCCACAAGCCCCCCTCAGATGTATAATAAAACTGAACTCGCTTAAGGTATACGCACACAGGCATTCAGAGAGTAGTCTACTACGAGTCGTATCATAGAAAATCAGGAGCCGCTTGTAAATGATTGATTACGGTTTCCGGGCGCGTGTAACTATTATGGTCATTAGCCCCGTATGTGTAGTGCATGTTTTATCACAGGCGGTGGCGGTGATCTTAGGACTGTGATCCGGCGCCGACCACACGTTGACTTGCGGGATTTGCCCCAAACAGTAACTCCCACCAGCGGCCTGCCGCCCCAGCCGAGACAAGCTCTAAGCTCTCGACCGGTCTCCGGACATGTGTGGTAGTGTAGGTAAGTGTGTGTAACTAAGGGGTGAGGATAGGACAAGGAAGAAGCAGGAAAGATCGCGGATGGTCCGTGGCCCGTTGCGTAGGGTACTGCTTTGGGATTCGCCAGATGTTGATCGGAGAAACCAAGAACAACAGAGCAGCCAGCCGCTAGAATTCTCCTCCAGGCAGTGGCTAGGAGCCTCCTATAATTCGTGACAGTTTTACCCGCGGGTGTGTGGCAACAGCCTCTCGTTTTACGAGACAAATAAAACGACCGAGTATCCCTAACGTGCACGAATCCGTTTACGCTGCTCAGTCCCCAATGAAAGAGAAAAAAAGAAAAGAAAAAAATGGGACCGTCCTCAGATTACGTAACGCGGTAACGGAGAGGGAGTGTTTTGTTGACGTTCATGCAGCGTTATGAGAAGATAGAGGTTGAAAGTGTCGCTCGGGGCAGACGTCCCTCTCGCTCTACCGTTTGTGTGCCCGTCACCTCCCTCTGCATTTTTATAGCACGTGCGTTGGAGTGGCACGTGGAAGGCGTGACGCTGGAGCAGATCCAAGGCTCGGGGGCGGACGGAACGCATTTAAGCATTCTGCGCATTCGTTCCACACCTGGTCATCCTCATTGGCTAGCAGGCGCGCAGCATCAAACCGCGCGAAATTCGCTGATGATATGCTTACGAACGCAGCGATGAAGTTAAAGCTTTCGTTTTAAACGCGTTTTTGTAACTTCGTACACTGAACGAAGTCAGTTTGTCAAGTATGAATATTGGTTTTATCCGAATTATTATCTAAATTAAATGTAAACTGAAATCGACACGTAAAACAATCTGAAACGGAACGAGTTGCTTAAGTTTTTGGTTTATGTTGACTAACTAGAATGCTCGCGCATTTCCAAATAGCCGGCGGGGCTGTGGTCTACCCATATCGCGATTTGCAAAAAATAGCCTCTCAAGTCCGTGCGACACAATTTTCAAAACATTTTTATTCCAAAAACAATTATCATATTTATTCCATGGAACACGTGAACCCGCGAACATGTTGGCAAGCTATCCGTTGGGCCACCGCAACCAACGTTTCACTTAACACAAGATAATTAGTACATCCGCTTGGCGTCAGTCGGCGCCCGTCACCCGATCAGGTATTGTTTTTCACCACCTAATCAGTGTGGTCCGGTGGCGACGGGACCAGGCGGGGCCGAGCCGAGCGGCACCAGGCGGGGCGAGCCGCGTGCACCGGCTGCGGCGACGGCGAAACCCACACCGCCCCCCTCCCCCCGCCCTTGCGCAAGAGCCTGCGCGCGCCCGCGGTCACGTTGCACGCCACGCCGTCCCAGCCGCCAACGCCGCGTCCCTCGGCCGCCGTGCCGCCCCGCCCCGCCCCCGCGCCGCGGACCCACGCCGCAATGCGCAGCGCGCCTCGGCCCCTGCCCCCCCTACTCCACACCACGCCACGCCACGCCACGCCGCTCACCACAAGCAGGCCGCGCACCGCTCGAGGCTTGAAATGGCACCGACGTTGCTTTTAAATACCAATATCCCTGTCACTTCACAGGTGTATTGACATCGAATGGTTTCTTCATTCTATTCCAGTGTATAGCAAGCTATTTTTAATAAGAAGGCCGCATGGGACCTGGGATGGCATCGACAAACAACTACTTTAAAAACATTCATTTCTGTTTGCCGGTGAATTAAAACCAACTATTTCTTTGAATATATTGCAATATACTGCAAGCGTTTGCGCCGCATAGAATAAAGGAGGTTCCGATAAGCAGTTTTAAATATCGAATACATGTTTACTTTCTCGTATACATACGTATATACGGGAGTAATATACGTAGTATAGAGAAAGTTATGTAATGCTGCGGAAAAACGATTTCGAGATTTCAACGGAAATACACGTTTTGGGGTCCCCTGATACCGAAAAAGTGTTTTGTTTCAAAACGTCCTTCCGTCCGTCCGTCTGTGAACACTACTAGCGCCTAAACCACACGTACTTTCTTTTCCAAATTGAAGAAATCCCTATCCATTTGGCTCTAGCTGAAGCTTTGAAATTTTGAAAAACATTCTTTAAAATTGGGGGTACTTTACATGACGCCCCCTGGACAGTTTCAAAATTTTCTCAAAAACGGTTTCAAATTTTTCTTTAAATTTCTTGTAAGAATAGAGTAAAAGACACTTATAAAGGTGACTTAGATCCGATTTTCACGCTTCACTCTGAATTTTCGAAAATTACAAAAGTTTGAATTTTTTTCGGCGTCTTCCTACAACTATAAAATCGAAGATAGATATTTTTCCTTCAAATAAAATTTGTAGTGCATAAATAGTTCTTTTAGTAAGACCATGCAGACGTTTTTGAAAATTTTAGTACTTTTCGTACAATAAAGCGTAAAATATTTACAATTTTAAAAAATATAAAAAAAACAAGATTTTCTCAAAAACAGGCCCAAATTTTTTCTTTAAATTTTTGGTAGGTGTAGTACCAAATGCACCCTATTCGATGACATAAACGCCATATTGCTCTATTCTTTTGTTTTTTCAAAAATTACAAAAATGTAATTTTTTGACTTGTCTCTTACGTCGGTAATATATACATAAGAGGCGATTTCTTCACATTATCAGATTTATGAATACATGTGCTTTAAATAATGTGAAATAAAGTTTCTCGAAAACAACAATATTCTGTAAAAATGAGCTCCAAATTCCGCATTTTCAGAAACGCTCACACGCCATTTTCTTAAAACTGGCCCCCAATTTTTTCTTCAAAATTTTCCAATGGATGGTGCTAATTGCCGTGTTTAATATGACGTAAAGTTCATTTTGGACTATTTTTTTGTTTTTTCAAAAATTACACAAATATTTTTTTTAAATACCTCTCGCGCCGTTAAGGTGCACATGTTCATCGATTTGTATACATTATTACATTTGTGAGTATAAGCGCTTCAAATGACTTCAAATGAAGTTTTTCGAAAACTCAATAGCTCCGGAGTAACCATCAGAGCAGCCACTTGTGATGTTACAATACATGCGCAATACATTATTTGCTTTAAATTAAGACATATTCAATAAAATTCATACCTTATGTATGGATACAGGGTGAACCATTCTGAATTTTACATATGTTTAACAGTAAAAATAGGTTCCTGATAATTCTTAACTCAAAAGTTTGTGACAACCCGTGTTAGTGTCGGGACACCCTAAAAAACGTGATAGAGCGATCAAGAAGATCTCGTGTTGAAGATTACGGCATGAAAAACACAACTCGTGTCCAACTCTGCTTCAAGGGCCAATGACGCATCGTTTTGTAGTTCGGCAGGATGGTAACGTATTCTGCAGCATACCGTGTGTTACGGATCATTTCAGCACCTGCTTTTCTGTATGTCAATCTGTGACATAAACGTGTTTGATGCAAATCTGTGTGTGTGTCTGTGGGGGGGGGGTAAATCCTAATCGTCTTAAAAATGATTATATGGGCTATTGAATAATTCGAAAAATATACACGGGTTTAATTATGGTGCATTCTATCACATCCATTCCAAACTAAGGGCACCATAATTATAACGTACAATCCTTTCACTTCATCGTCGGGTCTCCTTAGCTTACGAGGGTTTTCAAGCTGGAGACTTCCGTGACTATTTAAACAGATTTCAGCAAATTGTTTGATCAGCGTTGAAGGTCGACTCGCTCATATCCAGTGTAGCCTGTCGGCGTCTTCTTGTCGCCTACGAATACTTCCCACTGGGGAGTTTCCAAAACGTTTGTGCACTGCACAGCCGGGAATTCTACAATATTGTAGTTTATTCGTAGCTCGTAGCTGTAAAGTCCTGATCTGCCCTATTTACTGTGCAAAGGTAGGTCCCTAACATTACTTAAGTGACGTTTACAGAATGTTCGTGACAAACGTATTATTATTATTATTATTATTATTATTATTATTATTATTATTATTATTATTATTATTATTATTATTATTATTAAGAAGAAGAAGAAGAAGAAAAAAAAGAAGTTGACAATGACAATATAGAACTTTTCGTTGAAAACGTCGAATTGTTCCGGTGTTCTGATTTTTGAAACGAAAAGTCTCATGTTGAAGAGCTTGAAGTGCGTTATATAACCTCGAGGGGAATGACACCTGCTGCTTATGTAACAATGAGTACAATGGAAATGAAATATCGAGACACATGTTTCCTTATTGTCAGGAAAATTTAAAAGATATATTTTGTTATTTATATTTTTTTGGTGTATTACGAAATTACTGTGAAATTAACCGTGTTAAATGAGAATTTTGTCGGTTTACTCGTATTCATTCAATTTAACGTAATTTCAATATTTTCTGATTCATAATGGTACCATTGTACGAGGGTATAATATTATGACTTGGGTTTTCAAATTGCAGTTACTTGTTCAAAATTTATTTGCTGGCCATGAACTGTTGGCTTTGAAATACCTATTAATGCAAGTTGTCATCGTCTTTGGAGTCAAACACTGTCTCAGTGACGGCAGTTCTGATGATGATGATGGCTAAGCCATTGAAAACTGCTCATTCTTAACGTGAAAACAACAATACTTTTGAGCGCATGTCGAAGCAGCACCCTGTGCAATTGGTCACGGGTAGCGCACGATCCTACTTTTCAATTCCTTTTACTCCCTGTTGCGAATGACCTTAGCAGTTGATGCGCTCTAAAATAATCAAATGAAATTCATGTTAGGAGCAAGTATTTCGGCAAATTAGTAGCATATTTCAGACGAGTTATATTTACTTCAAGAGGACCTAAAAAATTTAAGTTCGAAAAGTAAACGTACGATGTAATTTTTAGATTAATAAATATTTGTTGAATTATTTTTTAATAAAAACGCCAGTTTTGATACAAATTGTTAGAGACAAAAACATGTCTTATTTTTGCCTCATTGAATACTCATATGCCCGGTTTGTACTTTGTGACTCAAATTTTACTTATTGTTGCGCGGTTATCTTACAGCCAAGGCCATTTTTCCGCCGATCCGATGAACAACCTTTCATCCAGTACAAGTAATATGAGCGGGGGACACATCTGACACAAGCAGAAAGAGAACATCAGAAGAGATACTGAGACGCAGAACGTTTCTAAAATTCAATTCAGATAACATTTACGCTATTTTCTCTGAGGTTGCTAGAGTGAAAAGTTCGTTATTTTCTTCTCGTTGGCGCAGGGACAAGTTCCCACGCAATTTTCCCATAGTGCGCGCGTGTGTGTGTCACTGTTAGTCCGAACCATACTCCGGACCAACCGAACGAATCCGCGAACCAGTGGCCCCTGCCCACCTCCCCACGGCACAAGCTTTGCCACAAGCAACATTGGTACTGCAAGAAACTTGGGACAACGGGAGGACGTTTCTAATCACCAGAACGACCAGAACTAAATTCCTAGCAGACATGCCAAAAATCATACGGAACAACCAACTTTTACTTGTCGTGTGAAGCAAGACGTATGAAACATTTACGGCTTTGTTCAGGCCCGAAAACCCTCCGCTAAGCTAAGCATTACAACAGCAAAACTGCTATTCAGAGTCAAATGACAAAAACTTCACAACATATTTTTTAATCTATATTTTAGAATATTAAAGAATTAAAGAATTATACAATTAAAAATATTCAATACATGCTAACGAGATCAAATACTATTTCAAAATATATGGATGATACAGAGGATAATAATTATACGTAAATTAAATGACACCTTTATGAAAACCAACCACATGACAACTTTACATGAAGTACACGCAGGTATTATTGAAAGGAAAGTTACGTATTAAAGATATGGTGAGCGCAAAAGAGGTATTGTGTGAAGTTTTCCCAGTGCAATCCAATGCAAATGAACCGGAAAGGTCGGCCCATCACCAGCATTCCCCAACCGGTGGCGCGCTTTCCCAACCGGAGCACGCGTCCGGTCGCTTGGAAACAATGGCATCACTGGGATATTGCGAAAGAATATGCTAACGTGCAGTAGTGACATAGCCAAAGACAACAGTTATTAATAATGTAAAGAAATGTGTATTTAACTTAAATATATCAAAATATATTTACTTTCGATAGGAAGTAGATATCTACTTAATTTTAAAAAATGATAATTTTTCCTTCATGTTTCTTTTGCTTAAAATGTCGCTAGCGTCTTTATCAATTTATCCTCATGAAAAAAAATTATCAGCATACACCGAAAAAGTCTGTTTTCGGGCGATAAACAATCCGCAGAACTTAAAGAGGTGAAAATACAGTAAATACATTAATAATATATGAATTGGCTACAGCTATTTAATTTATCTACGAGTTTAGAGTAAAGAAAAAACAGTAAAGCCGTACATGTGTGACATTTGGAGATCAGCACAGAAAAACATTCAATGTTCAAAAGCGAAGCAAGGGACCGTCTCTGCATCGGCGCAATATGTCATGGGAAACAATAAAAAACTGTCCAAATGACGGTCACGCGACCCAGAAGACCTTCACAATACTTATTTTTGGCATTAATTACTCTGCAGTGTAAAATACTAAATGACACTAGTAGACTTACAGTTGTATTATTATGAATAAAGATCGTTTTGACGCTCAATGCATTCACGAAGAGCTTATTTCCAAAGTGACTTATATCCATTTTCGTTTGTTCTCTAGTTTAACGTATCAATATATTCATAAGTCGCTTCTCCATCATGCTGCTAAATATTGTGAGTTCAAAAATCGCGTTTCTATGTTAATTCTTTCCTTTAATTTCTCCTTCCTTTAAAAATTGTATTTCGTGGAGATATGCCAGTTATCAAATAAGTTCTTCGGATGTGTAAGGTTCTTTAGTATAGTCGTTGCTCAAGAGGAAAAAATGCATTCTAATTGCAATGAGCCAGCTCCATCACCGACCGATTGTTTGCCAACCGGTTTGTTCACTCGCTTTCTAATTACTGGAACGTCGTGTTGTCACAGAGTTCTTTGAACTGTGAACGTATGGCAATCGTTATCTGGGTTATAGCCAACAGTGGCACCGATGAACGCCCTTACGTTCGATATGCTAAACAATTTGGATACTGAGGATTTCAATATTATAACGCTGTTCAATATTTATTTTAATTTTATCTCTTTATGAATGTGGTCTAAAGAACAATTCGAATACGATTCAATTTATTTTGAATTTTATTCGATACAATATGTTGCGGTCAAAGTTACAAAATATCTAACACCAAGGTACCACAGGGGTGTTTTAGCTTAATCCTAATGTAAACATTTCCTTCATAAAAATACATAAACTGTTGAAGTAAAGTTTGCCCTAAACTTCATGCTCCTTTCCAGCGAGAGTCAGAACTCCGTGGCCACTACCCGCAACGCCCAGCGAACAAATTGATTCGGTACCGGCAGCAACTTCCACCGAACGAATACAGCGGAAGAGAGAGACAGTTCGCTCTTGCCAGCTGATTTTCCCTGAAAGAACGCGTGCGCCAATTTCGGTTCAAAATATATGTTTAGACACAAATTCAAACATGTATATTTGCTTTAATTCATGTTTTGCCATCAATTCACACTCACTACCATCAATACTCACTCATCTATTTCAGTATGGGTTTTTCACTCTTCTAGCTTACCTGCAACTTGAATTGCCTTTGCATACCGCTAATGGTAGGCGTACTACAGTCTGGAAACCCCTGCTGAAGACCCGCACCAGGCGTAGGCTTCAAAGAAACCCACGTCGAAAATACGGATGCGGAGGCGGCCCTGCTTAATTGGTGTTTCCGGGTGCGTCAACTGTTACGGTCATTAATGCCGGGAGTGTAGTGGATGTTTTTATCACGGAAGATGGCGGTGACCTCTCCCGGATGGACTGTGACATCCGGCGCTGACCTGCGAGTTGGAGTACTGCTCCGGCATTCGCCTGGTATTCACCGATAAAAAAGCACGGAAAACTACCGATCAGAGCTATCGGCCGCTAGAATTCTCCTCCAGAGAGCGGCCAGGGGCGGAACACAACATTCTCATAATTATTTTTATATCAAACGTATAATTATTTTTATACTCTACCATTAATCTGTTTCACTCATCGAATTGCTATTGACACAAATTCTAACTTTTGTATAAAAATACGATATTTCCCTAATAAATACACTCTTTAGCCAATTTAATATCTATACAGACATTTCTCACGGCTGAAATTTAATGCAGAAGAGCGTGACATGTGTTTCACGCGCTACTGTATTAAGCTAGGCCCTGACAAAATGACAAATCGTGTGCCGGTAAGCCTTGCAAGTCATAACCACTGACTAGCCAAATGCAGCATTTAATCCAGGAAAACCCACTGATACACAACTAATCCGTATATCGCTTTTCTAGTGACAGTAATTAATGATAGCGGCGAAGATCCATTTGGGCACGATATGTTTGTAATGGACAAGCTGTACCAAGCTTCGAAAACCGCTTGAAGAAGGAGTTTTGCGAATTAAAAATTGGGGTGGTGGCAATTCTCCAGAACGGTGATTGATAAACAATGCTAAACTATGGCGGTGTCATATTACTGGAGGGATGTTCAATGTAGAAACTACGAGAACTTTACATTACTGAATGAGGAGAGTTGAACAAATACGATACAGATACGGGTTGACTGTTGGCGCCATACACAGTTAACCCTCATGATCTGTTAGGCAATGTCTGAAAGCCGAAAAAAACGCGCCTGATAAAGAACAAAATACTATATTACTTACGTAATACGGCTTTCTCGCTTATGATAAAATCCTCTTCCAAATCGAAAACATTGCAGCGTTCTCGGTTTGTTTGGAACGGTCTGGAAGATGTTTGGCTATAATTGAGGTCACAGAAACGATTTACACGTTACGAAACGGGAGAGCGAATTTGACAACTTGAGAGTAAATTTGAAAGTGCACATCATCGTCTTAAAAAACGCTAAATGCCACAATGTGAGAATTTGGAGGACTAAAAATCCCTGCATTGTCACGTGAAAAGAGATTCTCCAAAACTAATGTGTCTAGCGCCATTGGTATCAACAAAATTTATGGGCATTTCCTTTTATTGAGATAACTTTTTCTGGAATTACGTATCTAGACATGCTCCAGAATTTTTGTTTTTATTTTTTATTTTCAATACTGCTAATTTACAATCTGTTCACTTGGAACAATTAGTAAATGGTATACAAGTCATAAGTAACTATTAAGTGAATTTAATCTATGCTCCAGAATGGGTTGATTCCACAAACTCAAGAATATCAGGATATTTGTATCTTCGTGCACGATGGCGCTCCACCTCGCTTTCACTACGAGGTACGACAGTATCTGAACGGCACAATTCCACGACAATGGATTCAAAGAAGTAGGTGACATCATCTTGTTCATAAGCGGCCTCCCAGGTCACAAGATCTGAAGCCGTACGATTTTTATCTAAGAAGGTTAATAAAAGACAAGGTGTATGTACCACCTAAATCTACTACTCTGTAAGATTATCGAGATCGAATTGTTACAACAGTGAACTCAATAACCGGCGACCAGTGTGCGGCAAGAAATGGATTATGGATTCTAGATTTGTCGCGCAACAAATGGTGCTCAAGTTGAAAGTACAAAATAAAACTTTGGATTTTCTCTATTCAATGATGTGTCGTATGTGTCTCTACCTATTGTCGTTCATTGGTGGTAGATATTTAAAATCTTCTCCTTCTTTAAAATCTTATTTAGAATCTTATTTATGTAATCATCAATATAATTTTAATTGGTAACAAAATTGAAAATCGAAACAATGTTATATAAAAACAAGACACGCCAATTAATTTTGACTCTTATTCGCCGCTAGAGACAGACACGGTGGTCTCCGTAATTTTTTAGCGTTGCTTGCGTCGTTTTCCTAGCTTTTGTGAACAGCGTCGATGAAGTAAACATATGTGTGCCCCTATGAAGAGCACCGTGTTATCAAAGCGATAACTTTGGAAATGTTGCGCAGCCTTACCACGCAAGGAAAAGGCACTCACTGAGAACAAGGAAAAGGATATCTTTTACCAGTGCATTTCACTGTACTAATAAGCATTGGGCCCCTTGTGATTATACATTTTTCTTGCGTCAATACATTTTCTTAGAAGGTAATGAATACCGAATTTGACTATAGTCTTAGGTCGGCCCACGTCTCTGTCTGTTAAGGATAGGAAATCCCGGATAATGTAACCCTTCAACCCCTGTCCCACACTTTCTCCCACTTTTACTTCCTTTGAATTAAATAAATATAATTATATATATATATATATATATATATATATATATATATATATATATATATATATATATTGTACAAACTTATATATTGTACTTATTACTACCTCAAATCAATCATTCACAATATTCTGCTTAATTTACAATTAAATCAATGGTTTAAAAGCGAAATGTTGTCTTCATTCCGTTAAAACGTAAAATTTTGCGGTACAGCCGAAGTCTTTCACGATCTGGAGTGTCGGGGAATCAGTCCACTGCCGGGACTAAGAATGGGATTGAGGGACCCTTCCACGCAACGGTATCGCCCGACCAAACTGCTTAGCACCTTAGCAGGGGTCAAAAATGCGGGATCGGTGGTCGAACTTAGCACCTTCGGGTTTCGAAGCTTCAGCCGCGGACTCGCAACTACACAAGTTCTCACGCTCTTATGTCAGAATATTGATTTTATGATTAGTGATTCAGGGCGTGTCAACCTTAGATCATTAGTCCCGTAGGTGAAGTGTACGGTTTTGATGGCGGGAGGTGGCAGTGGACTTCCCCCGTTGGATGGCGAGATCTAGCGCCGACCTACGTCGGATTTTGGGGATTCTCCCCGACTACTGTGGCACCGCTCCAGCTGGGACGAGCCCTAATCTCCCAACAAGTGTGTTAAAGTAGTGAATGTGTAAGTATGTGGAAGTAAGGTGAGTGGAAAGGAGCAGGAAGGAGAAAGAAAGATCGCGCGCGGTCCGTGGCCCGTTTATTAGGGTACTGCTCTAGCATTCGCCTAGTGTTGATCGGAGAAACCACCGAAAACTACCAAAGAGAGCAGCCGGCCGCTGGACTTTTCCTTCAGTCAGCGGCTGAATTCGATCCAGCTAACTAGCTTAGTGTCAAAAATCCTGCTTCTGTCGGGACTCGAACCCTAGAACCTCCAAGTCAGAAGCACTGCACTGATATCAGTTGATGCCCCGAATCACCTTTGCCGGTTTATTTCACAATATAGCGACATAAACGCAAGGGAAGAATAAACGTCTCAGGCCCAAAATGATAAATTGAAGAGTTCATTAACGATTTCAGAACGTCAACTACGAAACATAAGTAAACTGCAAAGGTTTCGTCTGACCGATTTCAGGATCTCTTCAGTCCTAAATATAGATATACAAATTCATACAGTGAGGAAATAAAAAATACAGTATGAAATTAATAAGCAAAAAACGCCAAAATGTACCACGATTAGTTATTTAGATACAGAACAAAACATCACCACCATAAGGCTAAACAGACCAGCTAACAGACAGCAAACCAGCGGTGCATAAGAAGGAAACTATTACGCAGCGGTAGATCTATTGAATCCTCCATAAAATAATTTCCGCCATTGTGGCTGTAACTTCCAGAACGCGCAGTAGGTTGCGGGCCGAGTGAATGTGACCGGCCATCTCCGCGGATGTCTTGGGTTTAGTTACGCCGATAAAACGGTTACGAAGTGCTTACTGGTACTTTCTGGTTTGTAGAGCGTTTGGCCTTGATATGAATAACCGCTTGAGTTATCGCGTGTGGGACGGTGGAAGTGGCAACTGATGTGATTCAGCGACGAGCAATCTCACGGCACCAGCTGACCTCCCTGTTCTCGACCACCTCTTTATCTGCGGTTCAGTTCATCTCGCCTCTTGACAGTCGGGAATGTACTGCAGTGCGTTATCGCCCTCCTGGTTAACAATGTCCATCGGACAGCATTCTCAATGTCGAGATAACTATTTTAAAAGACTGAAAATGAGCGAAACTATGTATTATATAATACTATCAGCATTCTTCAGCGAATTCAAAAATAAAATTATTTTGTTTCTGTTGTTTCTTTTGTTTGGTTTGTTTCAACTATTTTGAAATTCAAAATAGGAACCAAGAGTTCAAATCTGGTGAGTGCATTGTGCTATTTTATACAATCGTTTCACGGAATGTTAATCATACTTGTCAGTATCGTATGACATGTATACACTAACCAGCAACAACTTTAGAATGGGGTTGCGGAGCTGCAAAGTTCTCATTTGTTTTTTATATTTATGTAGGAGAGTGACAGGCCTTTCAGGTTCTCGTATAATTGGGCTTTCCATGTGATTATCTGTTCGATCATCGTAATCGGCACGCAAGTAGGAATTCGTGTCCCAGGCAGCACACTATACGAATTTCTTCAGCGTTGACGCCCTCAACTGTTGCTGGGACATAGCCAATGCCCAGACTGTGGGTGGTGAGTTTTCTACTGCTGACAAAAAATCGCCGATTTCTGCCGCAGCTTAACAATATTCCCTCTTTACTACGTACGTAGCAAGGCGAGAAATTAAAAAGGAATGACCAGAAAGGGATAGATACTATTTTTGTTGTCTGTAGAGTTCGTCGATCATTGCATGTATCGCACCGACACAATGCCACAATTCAAATTAAAAAACAAAAGGAATTATTAGAGTATTATTTCCTTGCCTAAATGGGAATCATATTTATTAGGTTTAAGTTAGCATTAGGTAAGCTAATTTTATAGCAGTATTAGCAGACTCAAAGAAATGAATGAATGCTGAGGAAATTAGACTGTGTGTTACAAATCTATCATAGAAAGATACAAATAGTAGGAAGAAAATAGAAACCAAAACAAATGTACAAAGGCGAAGACGAGCTCTACAGTAACAGATGTGGAAACATCCACAACGATCAGTTGAACATTTTTGGAAATGGGAATCCATTTTTAATTTTTTTCTAAATACAGTGAAATAAAATACTGATTTCTTTTAAGTAAGATTTGTATAAAAAAGGAAGCTTTAAATGTATTTTATCTTACCCCTCATGACTATATGATTAACTGATGCTAGAATGTTGCAAGCGCTAGCAGTCATATCTTGTCTGCAGCCATATCCATACCAGTTGCGCACACGTTTACCTCTATTGCCACCCCGCCCCCGCTCTCTCTCTCTCTCTCGTTCCCTCTCTCTCTCACACACCTCCTGAGGATGTTGGCAACAGGGGCAGATCCAGCCGATCATTTGGGGGAAGGGAGCATGGTAGATTTTTGTTAAATAATAAACAAATGTTATTATACTTTATATTATTTATATACTGTAGATATGATACTATACAATGTTATAGTTTAAATGATTACATAATTAGAACATTAACAAATATTTAAATCAATTTTGTCAAATAGAGGACGGTAAACGGAAACTCTAGGCCACTTGTGGGAGGGGGGCATGCCAGTCCCCTAGATCCGCAAGTGGTTGGCAAGTGATACAATCTATCGTATGTCCGAAAGGCATGCTTAGAAATCGCAAGGCCTTATCAAATGAATGATAAAATATTCATCACTATAAAGATACTGGGAATATTCCATCGTTCATTGATTCATGAGCCCAAGAGGGTATTGGGAATATTCCATTATTCGCTAATGATTCGCACCCTAAAACAATGGCGGCTATTGCAAATTTAACTCATTACACAACGTGTTATAAAAACGCTGTAGTAGGGCAACTTCTGTCTGGGGGAGACTTCTAGATTAGCGGAGTTCTACTGTATACTGAAACCTGTCTCAAAGCATTCATTTTTCCATAAAAATTGGTCGTTTTAAGAGGTGGCCCCTTTAATCAAGGTTGTGAGGATATGGGATGCGTATATAAAGTCTAATTGAGGCGATCTCCTGAAAAAGAGCCTAACGACGAAAAGGTAGTTTTGAGAATTGTAAAGTAGTTTTGTAACATTTTTATTTCATATCATTGTCAAGTTAAAAATCAAACTGAAATAATTGGTGACATAATGAACGCTTTCACAAAGTATGTATTAAGTCATTCGTGGTCACATACATGTTTCAACACAATTTATAATAGTGTTTATGTGTCCTTCTAAAAAACACAAAATTCTCTGCACAAAAATAATAAGTACGATGCAATATTCGATTTGTACAAATTAAATAAATTCAAAGAAATGAAACCTGAGGGTGCAGAACACATGTACAAGGAATTCGATGTACATTGAATTTCCCTCTTAACACATTCAAGCCAATTTCTGTCTGTGGGTGACATGAAGACGAGAAGATTTGTAACATCTTTGACTTTTACTGGTTTAATGCCATTATATTGGACCTGATTCAAGGTAATATTTAGGTTCGGATTCATTGCCAACCATATTTGGAATGTTATATAAATCTCAGAGTAAGTTGTAGAAGACAGAAAAGAACCAAACTTTGTGTGCTTCATTTGGACATATTCTGGATACGGAGATGATATTATTTCTTTTTGTTTTTCCCCAGAATAGAGATTTCAAAACATCCGTCCAATTCTTTATAAGGCCACGATTAAAACACGGAAACGTGATGAATTACTACGACATTCAACCATGGCCTCCCGATAAGATTTAGTAGTGCTAACTATTGTCTTTTGCTTCACGACATATAAAACAAAACAATAATTTGCAGAACACAGCACGATACACTCCGCATGACAAGAGTTGTTTGTGGGTAATAACGTTTCAAACAAATAAATAACTTTACCCAGTGTTGCCACATCAAAACGGAACGTTCACAGATTATAAATTCAATACGACAGTTCATTACAACAGATCTCCAGAAAAGAGGTCCATGAGCCTACAGGCCCTTTGTCAGGAGATCGCCTCAATTGTGCTGATTTCTGTGAAATAAAGAATATTATTCATCGACAAACTAGTCTTTCAAAATCCAATTCAAATTCTGAAGGGAGGCCACGAAACAGTTCGCGAACGCCCATGAAATCGGTTTCGCACACACGGCGTACTCTGCCAGCTGTTTTGTTCCCTTGCAGGGGACGAGTGGGTGAGCACATTTTATAAGAATGATCCGGAGTTAGCAAAGCGAAAGTGTTAATATTTCAATGAGACATTTAATAAAATAATCCGCTTTTGCCTTCAACAATCCATCCCCCTGCCACAAGAGCGATTTTAGACGTCACTGTTGTATCGCAATATGACAATGATCCCGGCGTACGAAGATACTGAATCAACAGTGTATATCCACCTCTCTTCCTATTTCTATTCCAACACAGTTTAAAATCCGGGGAGATGACCGTTTAATAGAAGTCAGAATACATCATTTACTTGGCCGCTCGGTCAGGTGCCCGCTCAAAAGAGGGAAAGTTTGCTCATATCTTATGGAAAAATCAGTCGGTGCCAAGAAAAAATGGCCGCTTAATTAATGAGCCGTTTCATTGTAGTTTCTTTTAGCACACATTCAGCCTATCAACACCTGTCTTGTACAGTGGAAGGATCCATTAACCCAACACACTAAAGCCATGTATTTTAAGCCCTTACTGGAAGCAGTTAATAGCATATGTACGGTGTAGCCTTGCCATCACGTCATTTCACTCTTAATTGGTTTATTTTTTTATTACTAAGCTACCGAAACGAAATTAACAGTTAACTATAATACATTTGATCTCGTCCTCATGATACAAATAAACGTATGATAGACTGACAGCTGTAACTCAGTGACTATCTTTAATAATAAGTTCTCTTTTACCTCTTGAAAAGAAATATGTTTGCTTTATTCATTACTTTACCGTACATGATTGGTATTACCAGACCTGTTCTGATACATAATCGGCTACTGTACACTCACATGTTACTTGTGTTCGTAGTTTTCATTAAGAATGATACTTCGAACGTGATATCAACATAAAGGTTCAAAGAAGCGGAAGAACACACATCAACGATCATTCATTCATTTTTAACTTTATTTTTCGTGCGCCCGCCACGAGACACACAATGCTAGCTATATCCCAGATCCTCTACACTTGTTAGATATATTCCTCCATCAGTAGAGGCTTACGGGAGGTCATGCAATAGCTCTGTCCTAAATATGGGAGGAGAGATAGAAAGGGGAGGGAAGAATTGTGTGCGGACAGCGGGCGTGCGTGACATGTGCGCCATTCCCCTAGAAGTGATCACGAAAATCTTCCGATCAGAGCCATCGGCTAACTAAATCAATGCCAGCACATGCCACAAATTTATTTATTCACCACATTCTTGCAATCCGGTAACATGCGTGTGTCAATGTGGCCTTCCGTTACTCAAAGTATCCCTTTCTTAAACAATGTGACCTTCGTAATCAAAGAAATCACTCATTTACGTACATACGCACGCGTGCAAAAGACCCCCAATGAAGGAGTTACGACAGGCATTGCAAGTCAAACGAATTATAATTCTTTAAATCTCTTTGGACATCTATGTTTTGTAATGAAAAAGAAGATTCTGTGTCACATTATTACGCCACTATATCAGGCATGGAAGCCATCAGTGAAGACATCTGGAGTCGGGTCGATCGTATCTGTCGATCATCTGACATCGTAGTAGCTATACCACAATCCATGTTTTAAATTATTATTGTGTACTTAATGATATAGCTCAACCAGCGTTAACGTAACAAATAAATATTGCAACATGACAAGAAAGGTAGAAGAATGATTTTTGAACGAAGACTTCCACGGCATGTTTCGATCACCCTTCATTTACTGCACAAAGTCGTAACAGACTGATTTCACAAATGCGTTTCCATATGTCCTACGCAAACGCTCCAAAACAAACTTTCAGATAGAGACGAATATTAGCAAATAGGATGGCCTTATCACGGGGTCTCAAGGTCAGAGATGATAGAATGGAAACGTTGGAATCATCGTTATATCAGATTTTGCCTATCTAATCAACCTAAATAAAACAAAGACCTCGCGTCTTTTCCAGAAGGGCGAAGGTCATAGGGAGTGGCTCGACGTGAGACTGCATGGCTCTCCAGTTCTCATTGGTTTCCATGAAACGAAACTCACTCTTTATCGAGCCTAAGGGCTCCTGCATACGAACTTTGCGTTCACGCGCGCTAAGCAACGCGCGTCAACGTAACGATCGTGTGACGCAGGCCTAAGGGTGCGGATATGGAGCAGAAGCCTCGCCGCTCGCGGTAGATTTATTATTTGTTTATTGAGTTTTCGGGGCCCTTCGACCGATGGTAATAGAATCATATGAGTGATGTACTAATGATTAGATGACAGGATTGGTGAGATGATGTTGGCTAGCGCAGAGCGATGATTGGCGAATGGTTAGCGAAGACTCCTTCCTCCTCTGGGGCTCATTCCGATCTACAGTCAATTCATATGGAATTTGTGGAGGACTATGCCTTCTGTCGGCTGGTTTTGTCGGTTTTTTCCAGTTTCCGCTACATCCCATTCCTTCATTTCTCCATCATCATTCACCTCATCATTATTGCTATCATCCTCACATTACATCATCACTCATGGGTCTCAATGACCTCGGCAGTCGAAGGACCTCTATAAATAGTCCGTCGCTCTACAGAGGTAAGCTCTGTCATGTCTAGCTTCTGAATGTTTGACTTACGTACACAGACTGCTTCCCTCTACCTGCGGCCAAACGGCCAAACGTAGGAGAGAAAATATTTCTCACTTCCTCTGCTCGTTATTCGAGACTGCAATCGCAGCCTTATCGATGTGTTGTCCCCGTCATCCGCTCCGACCGCAATTCAAACATCAACCTCCACCGGCAGCGGCGATGCAACTAGGACAAATCCCTACACGAAGCGAGTGACACATAGCACGCGCCCAGCGCGATATCTTTTCACCTTCTGGTAACTAGGTCAGTCACAAGAGCAAATACTTTGAGACTAATTTCTGACAAATATAGAGAGATGTGGTCAGCTACATAGCAAGCAACATTTTTATCGCTATAATTTAAGAAAAGTTCACTTCATAACTTCTATTCAAAAATATTATTTACGTGAATTATTCTTTGATTAAAGGTTGGTCTATTGCATGTTTAATTAAACGCGTGATAAAATTGAACAGCCCTGGTGCTGTGATAATCGGCGTTTGTGGATTGTCCGTTTATCTTCGACGTACCATAAATGGCCTAATTTTTCAATTCTCATCATAGAATTCATTTTAATAGTCTTACTTACTTTTCGACACGATTTGTATCAATTCGGAGAATAGTACCTTTAGAGAAGATGTCGGTACAAACTAAATCACTCGCAAAAACTATCCCTAAGCTCGCACTGCATTCACAGACCTGACACTTCCGAGGCAATACGAGCTGGAGCTCACTTCACATGGCTGGCGATGTAATGTAATTTCCAGCAGCGATGCTGTTTTCCGCGATTCTGTACTGTTTTACAATCGTCTGCTGGCCTGACCCGAGAATAACAAGATTCGAATCCCGACCACCCTATGTGAAATTTTTTTCTGATTAGGCGAGTTCGCGGCAGGTTTTCTCCGAGTCCTACCGGTCCCCTTGCCTCTTTATTTCACCATTGCTCCAACGCCATACTATATCATCACCTATTTATTATTCTCTCATTCAATCGTTCTTTCAACATCTCAGGCATGATAACACACCACAAATGCAGGAATCATCATATTGCAGCCTACGCGAGGGCGGGAAAGCGTACTAAAGTGATTCAATGGGCAAAGGCACGAGAGATCGGAAGGATACGGATGTATGTTCCATTTATATTCTACATTCATTTCGAATACTGACTTGTCGGTTAGATGAACATGACGCGATCTACAAGATCGCTGATAAGTTTTCTCCGTATCAGACAGCCATAAGGTTATCTCAGACTATGCAGATAGACTGAAACCACTCAATCGCTTCTTTAAGAATGAAACACCGAAATAAAAACGCTATATCAACATTTGCTCAAACAATATTACGATGCGAGCGCATGACTACTCTGTTACGTTGTACATATGATGAATTCTTTGAACTAGATTCCTTTCGAGGCCCTCTGCGCACCCCTGAAATTGAAAAAGTACCGGATCGCGTGTGTTCCTCTCTTCCCCACCATGTCCCCACTTTCATCCTACAGTCCCTAGATAAGAAGAACAGTGCATTCCTTTGGGCCGCCGATTCCGCCACTTCACATCCAATTGTCAGGGGAATACAACTATGCGGTATTGTTTCTTTTAGAAACCACCAATGTACCGAAAATCAATATGGTGGTCTGTCTGATATGGTTGCGCAATGGTGGCTTGCCGTCGCACCAAAATGCCTTGAGTTGTTATCATTCCTCTTCAACTCCTGTAGGCTGGTGGGCGGGGCTACCGGAGAAGAATGGCGGCGACCATTGAGGTTACTCCAGTCTCGATATCTTCGGATTGTCTTCAATAGAAGGTAACGGCGACAGGTATCGACAATACGGGGTGCGGCGATAGTGGTGAGGCCTCGCAAAATAGGAATACTATAATAAACTTATCAACTTTTACTTGCAGTATGGTCTTGAATTGTGCGAGCGCAGGAGTATCCGCAGACTGAGTAACGAGAGACGTTATAGGTGAAGCGTTAAGAGAACGCAGGCAAAGTGAGAGCAATGTCGTGAGCGAAAGTAGGGTAAATATAGGGATATCGTGAGCGAAACTAGGCGCGAGCAAGGCGTGCGAAAGGCAACAGTAAAGATGGGAGTACACGAGCCAGTGGGGCTAGCGAGGGAACTTGGCTTGCGCGGGTTTTAAATCACCGCCACAGTGTTCCCTTTTCCCAGTCCGGGTACCGAGCGGCGCTTGACGGTCCATGGGCCGTCTAAGACGCGAGCGATGTAGGGCAGGCGTGGGCGAAATGGAGCAAGGGCGAGGGCACGCCGCAAGCGCCACCGCAAGTCGCTTCCTGGGCCAGACGGTCTCAAGGTCAGCGTCAGCGTTGCCAATATGCTACGAGAATCGATTTTAGTGGAAACAATTTATTTAGGCAGGTCGACTCCCCTCTATAGGCTTTACTTCGTGGCCACGACATCATATTTTTCTTCCAATACACAGAAGCTAAAGTTATACGATTGCTGCTACTGTGGAGAAAGGAAGAAGGCAAGGGCGGCACGACGATAGGTAGTGGAAAGATGTCGAGAATGAACTTGAGTCTCCTAGATTTATTGTCCCCAGTATACACTTCCCATCCCTTCCCTTGTGCAATAGGATTGAATATGAAACAAAACTGCCTGCTGGATTGATTGATTTGTTCGTGTTTCCGGGCGCGTCAACTACTTCGGTCATTAGTCCCGTTAGTGTAGTGCATGTTTTTTTCGGGAGATGGCGGTGATCTTCCCCCGCTGGATGGCGAGATCCGGCGCCGACCTACCGTCGGCTAGTGGGGTTTCCCCCAACCAGGACTCTCCCACCAGCGGGGCACCGCCTCAGCCAGAACAAGCTCTAAGCTCCCGACCGGTCTCCCGGAATATGTGGTGGTGTAGTGCATGCTAGTGTAAGTGTGTGTGTGTAATGGGAGAGGATAGGACAAGGAAGAGGAAGGACAGATCGCGCGCGGTCCGTGGCCCGTTTGTTAAGGTACTGCTCCGGCATTCGCCTGGTGTTGATCGGAGAAACCACGGAAAACTACCGATCAGAGCAGCCGGCCGCTAGAATTCTCCTCCAGACAGCAGCTGAATTCGACCTAGCTGAAAAGCTAGTGTCGAAAATCCTGCCGCCGTCAGGACTCGAACCTAGGACCTCCCGGTTAGAGGCGCTGCAGTGACATCAGTTGATGCACTGAGCTACCGCTACCGGTTGCCTGCTGGAACCCTGCTTTGTCATGCATGACTACTACAATACCGGCGATGAAGCAGCAAGATGATGAGATTCATAAAAAAATTGTTAAAAAATTGAAACTGTAATCAAATGACAGATTGCTCTCTAAATTATTTCCAAAGCATATAGAAGTAAAAGCTGTGCTACATACGACGTAGGCTGTAACGACTGGACGAGGGGATCACAAATACAAGTTTAAGTGAAGAAAAATAAATTTTAGAAAATTTTAGTTTAACAACTCAATAAATTACCCACTAGAACTTCCAGTTCCAGGGCTAGTGACATTCTCTTCGAGTGCATGATTCTTGAGAAAACGTTTAAAAAAACCTGAGGGGTCATAATTTTGCATTTACATTTTTTAATGCACTCTAATTAGACTTTTGTATTTGTTCCTTTTATGTTAAACTTCCATAAATCAACCGTGTCATGCAGTTATTCACTCATTAATTCCTTCATTCAGAATTCAGCATTCGGATCCTTTAAAATATATGCTCACTTAAAATAATACAAACTATAACGTTCATAAAGAAGTTACTTCTTTTTCCATGTGACCGAGAACCTATCAGAAAACAGTTGAATGAGAACATAAAGCTTTTTCTTACTTTTCAGTAACCCGTGTCACAAGAACCTTTGTTTACTAGTAAAAGTCAGGAATCAGAAACAATGAATGGGAAGATGTACGAAAGTAGAGCTACCTCAGTTCTGGGGCAAAGGTCTACCTCAATATTTTGCGTCACACACGAACATCACTAGAATAATTAAAATACTAACACAGCAAAATATAAGCTTGCCACAACAGATAGAGCGTCACAGGACAAATCCATTCCTTCCTGTATTTGCAGATCTTGACAAGCACGAAAACATCACGACGAAGATGACGAAGTATGTGCGAATGCGCTATCATCCATATCAAAGGCGAACTAAAAATAATGTGTTTGCGACACTGTTACGCGGCACGTCATTCTGTTGAGAAAAGTGTTTGACTTGCTCGTGGCGTCACTGGGAACAGTACACTGTCTCCAGCCGCATCAACGACAGAAAAAAGTCGTCACGCAGCTTTAGGAAACGAGTGTGGGGAACCGACCGAGTGTGTTAGCGTATGAAGGATGAATTGAAGTCGTCTTTGACAACTTAGATTTATTCAGAGAGCCGGCAGATTGAACTTGACAAACATGACTTCAATGATTTCATTCTTTAGCAATGTCAACAACACGTCATCAGCATTCCCACAATAGCGTACGTAGTTCCGAGTCCCCCTACTGAACTCAATTGAAACTTTGTACACCCGAAAGTCCTCGGTACAAATTCCGATGGTGACAAATTTTCTATCCTGAATGGGTTCTATGTGAGTAAAGCCATGGCCAACTAGATGAGAATGTTCAAGGCCAACTTCTCTGATCAGTCTTAGTACCCCTTACACACGGATTCCGAAGAAATATCTCAAGCAACGGGTTCAGGACCGCGCTCAATCTTTTCTTTCCCCTCCTCGTGTCGCCCCCCTCCTTTTGACATTTCATGTCGCCAATAGCCGTGAGAGGTACGGGATGCGACTATTGAAGAAAGAAAAAAGTTAAAGAACCGTCCCTCTCCTCCAGCATGAGTGCCGACAGCTACAAAGGGGGCGGGTCTGCATAGAGATAACGCAGGTATGATGGGAGCGGTATAATCTGGAAGTGAACGGACTTTCCCTGAAAAAAATTATTATCAACTGCGAAGTCACCAGAGTCAAAGTTCTATATTGTTTTTGTCAATTGCGTAAGCAGTGACGTCGAACAAAATGCACACATCTGAGTGGATAACTGGTAAAAAAAAAGATAACCCAAGCAACACGTGGTCCTCTCACCTCGGGTCTTCAAAGGGAATAACTATCAATGATCTGCGCTTGATAATATCAACACTCGTGAAGGCATCTCCACTGAATGGGATCGTTATGCACTCTTGTAAGAGAAAGAATGTTTTCAAATATCAAGTAAAAGAAAGGGAATCTAAGATCTACTTTCAAAAATTCTACATTACAGGTGTCACC
This sequence comes from Teleogryllus occipitalis, assembly GCA_011170035.1. Lineage (NCBI taxonomy): Eukaryota > Metazoa > Arthropoda > Insecta > Orthoptera > Gryllidae > Teleogryllus > Teleogryllus occipitalis. Next base: position 37,654 of record BLKR01001590.1, on the reverse strand, counting down.
GTCACATTCTTTAGGTTTTGAGTATATGTAGCTGAGCCAACAATGCAAGATGAATACAACTCCTGGTTACAAATGTGATTATATGCAACTGGCGACATCTTGGAAATGAGAAAATACACTTCCTTACGCACGAGGATCCCCGTGGCGAAAACCCGTCAGAAGGGACAGATTCTGGAAAGAAAAATTCCGAGGCAGCGGAACATTAATGATCGCTGCCTGGTGCTTGACGAGCAAGGAGGGAACGGGAAATCCTTCCACTGCAATTCCCATAACTGTCATTAAAGTCAACTCAGAATGTCACCAGACCTCACGGCTATTGTGCTGGTGCTAGCGGCACGATTATTTTAAGAAAACCTTCACTTACGTGGATGTATTAACATAAATCCATCTTCCCGTTTCATTTTGGCTTAAACTCTCTCGACACATCCATTATAAATAATAAACAAAAGAACGATTTTCGTGCACTGAGTGGAAGAATTACAGGTTGTTGATTATTTTCAGTAGAGTGATGACGGTCATAGATGACTGTACTGTGCCCGGGGGTGGGGCAACCTCCCTGTGCGCATGCGCGAACTGAGCGCCAAGCACGGAGCAGCGCCTCGCCCGCAGGTCATTTCCCGCCGGCGCGGCGCGGCGAGCCGCGGCCGATGGGGGTGGCGGTTTATTTCCAGCGAGTCACGAGTCACGGGTTGCGAAGACGCGGGGACCAGGCCGAGGCCGAGACGCGTGGAACGTTATACAGCCCTTGGAGGAGCCAGATTTTCCGCGATGGCCCGCTGCAGTTGCCCGCGTACCGCTCGTCTTTCACCAAACTAAATTTCGCCCGAGCGCTCCCTCTCGTCGGGCTGACTCAACGAGCAGTGGGCCACACACGATTTTTATTGACACCAGTGCGCCATCCATAACCAGCTGTTGATACCGAGTAGTGCGCAGGGCAATATTGTCCGTTCCGTTTTACCCGCCAACAAACCTGCAACGAACGAAATCCGTGGGCTCGTGTTTTTCTTCTGGAAACGTTCGTTATGGCCACATCATGAAGGTTTTCCCGCGTCGTCATTGTGATCCCCCCCAGGACCGGTAAAGTTACGCTCCCGCTTCGATTAAGGCGAGCAACGCAAACGAAATTTTTAATTGTTGACTTGGTATTTTTTATTTATTTTACGTCAAAAAAACAGTTAAAACTGCGTATGACGTGCCTGGGGGAAAAGTGAATTGTGTGCACATTTTCATAATTTTAAAAATGTTTATTCATAATTAGAGTACTCTTTTGTTTATTATGATGCGATAAATATGTAATTATTGTTTAGAATTCAAAATTAAAAAAAGATGTTAGCGTGGGAAAAGAAACCCCGCTACCCGACGTGTAGGTCGGCGCCGATTCTTGCCATCCAGCGGGGGAATATTTGCCACATCCCGAGATAAAAAAAACAACTACATTTACGGAATGAGTGGCCTCAGGAGTTGACGCGCCCGGAATTAATAATCAATGAATAAATGAATCTACGAGCCTAGTCTTCCCGAAACTTAAGTTTGAAGACGCACGTGGCCCTAGTGAGGCGACCAGTGTGGCCGCGGCTGCCGCAAGCGGTGGCTCTGAGGACACTGTGTTTGGCAAGCCTGCTCTAATCATTGTTTTGAGGCGTTGCCGCCTGGCCGCCTGGTTGTCCGGGAGCCGCAGGCGGCGCCCTGCTCGCGCTGCCGCCGCCGCCGCCGCCACCGCCACCGCCGCCGCCGCCGCCGCCGCCGCGCTTGACGTCAACCAGCGCCCGCCCCCGGCCTTATTATAGCGCGGCGACACCAGCGTCCACCGCCCTCCCACTCCCCGACTCCTACTTTCGTCTAACGAACGCCCTACACACGTTCCGAAATACGTCGCACGCACGCGGGGTCGAAACACGTAGAAATATGTGTAATTAATGTCTGTCGTTCTTTTGCGACTTTCTTCACTTGAGGTCGTGGGGGCTTTAATATTTCGCTTCTAGTCCACGGATTTGGCAAAGCTCTTTTCGCAGAACTCGTGACTATATGGGAGTTCCTGACGCTACCGACGTTATCCAATAGCACACGGAGGTATTATGAGGTTGATGAAAGTTTCTCAAATTAAGCTCAAAGGCATCATTAAGCTTCACGTTTATACTCGCAAATCTCCTAAGTGGAACTTTGTTTACTTCCAAAGGAAATAAAATGAATTGTTTATATTTAGTTAAATATCTACGAATTGGAATTAGGGTACAAAAAGCCGGCCAACCATTAACCTATATTACTGTTTTTGTTCTTTCAAATCTACAGTTTTAGAACAGCTGCGAATGAAGTTTTCAGAGCATTTCGGTTTAAAAAAATGTAAATGAAAATAACACGGAATTTTACGTTGCCGCATGCAGAACTCTTTGTAAATTTTTAATTCTCGAAACGTTGAAATGACTATTCATCCATCAATATGCATTTTTCCTGTGCAAAAAATGTGATAAATACGTCAGGTGCAATCATTTGCATTTGTCGAAATGGTGTTATTCTAAATAGCAAGGTAAAGAAAACGCAAAAACAGGAATGTTTAGGTGCACATTTAAAAAAATGTTTCTGCAGATCCGAATCTAATATGTATACAATTTTCTGTAATATTCTCTAACGTATGTGCAGTTGAGTGACGACTGTCGTAGGTGACTTCCGCGCCAGGTGGGCAAGGAAAGTCAGGTGGGTAGGGCGCACGTGCAAAGCAGGTGCCATCTCCTTGCTATGATTTGTAGTGTGTGTGGGCGGAAGTCAGGCCAGGGCTTGACCCGTACCCAAGCGCCATCGCAGAAGAATGCTCTCAATAAAAATAGTAATGAGGCTTATAAATCCACTGTCGTTTATGGTGATTGCCACATAGCGGGGGCGGGAGGAATCAATCAATCAATCAATCAATTGGATACGAGACATCGCGATGCTTATTTCGCTAGAGTGATGGCTATAATACTACATATGGTAAGGGGTAACCAGCGTGTAATGAGGCTTATAAATCCATTGTCGTTTATGGTGATTGCCACATAGCGGGGGCGGGAGGAATCAATCAATCAATCAATTGGATACGAGACATCGCGATGCGTATTTCGCTAGAGTGATGGTTATAATACTACATATGGTAAGGGGTAACCAGCGTGTAATGAGGCTTATAAATCCATTGTCGTTTATGGTGATTGCCACATAGCGGGGGCGGGAGGAATCAATCAATCAATCAATCAATCAATTGGATACGAGACATCGCGATGCGTATTTCGCTAGAGTGATGGTTATAATACTACATATGGTAAGGGGTAACCAGCGTGTAATGAGGCTTATAAATCCATTGTCGTTTATGGTGATTGCCACATAGCGGAGGCGGGAGGAATCAATCAATCAATCAATCAATCAATCAATTGGATACGAGACATCGCGATGCGTATTTCGCTAGAGTGATGGTTATAATACTACATATGGTAGGCGGTACCAGCGTGTAATGAGGCTTATAAATCCATTGTCGTTTATGGTGATTGCCACATAGCGGGGGCGCGAGGAATCAATCAATCAATCAATTGGATACGAGACATCGCGATGCTTATTTCGCTAGAGTGATGGCTATAATACTACATATGGTAAGGGGTAACCAGCGTGTGTCCCTGTCCAACTCTTCCGAATTCCGGTACACCATTCGGACCATGTACGATATCATCCGACATCGTACATCGTCAGAGAATTCTGACTCATTTGTGTACTCATCGTCAGAGAATCCTCGAAAAGAAACGTGTGAGTGTATTAATGATGGGGTTAAGCACCTAAAATGCATTCTGGGTTTATTAAACATCTAAAGCGCGTTTTTCGGCGTTTCATGGCACAGTAAGTCTGGTATAGTAAGCCATGAAAATTTTCCATACTTTGCAACTTTTCTGCGGAAGTCATCATCCACAAAGTGGATCTCCGAGGCCCGATAGTCTGTTTTCCCTTAGCGGATCTTTTAACGCATAAAAACACATTTATGTTGTTGGAATTTATTTCTTATCATTCCAGACTTCGTTATTTACTTGCCAAGAGACAAAAATAGTGACCACATAAATATGGAATAAAGAGTTTTTGGTCCTGGGATTCTATGGACGGATTTACACTAATGGAAAAATATACTATGGAAAACGGAAAGATGAACCTGTTGCAAAAGATATTGCATCAATAACAGTAAAGAATTTGATGCAATCATTATTCACTGGTGGTTACAACTTTACAACTTATATTTTTTTGAGTTTCTAAGAGTTTTTAGTGATAACATTTTACGCTCATTTTCCTCGGTGTATTTCTAATGGAGAAGAAACTAACATTGCGATCTAACGCAGAAAATACCATGTGAACTGTGAGATTTTAAGAGTAGATAATACTGTTCTAAAATGTTTGGACATCATGGAAATCTTTGGTTGTGTCATACAAGCCAAAACAACAAAATTATTTATAGCCCAATACATTAGGACCAATAAAAAGTAACGACAAAAAAAGAAACCATCAAATATTCTTGCATAAAACACAACAAAGATTGGAGTTGACCACACGGATCAAACGGTCGACAATTACACATCTAGAAGGTCATACTCGTCAATGACCAATGAGGTTGTTTTATGACAAGATTACGTACGCATTCAAAGCAGCAACGTCAATCTTCACAAAAATGATTCAAGACTTAATGTCAGAGGGTAAGGGATATATGCAACTGCCAGAAGAATTTTATCGTGTTAATATGAAAACATGAGTGAGAAACCCTAATATCCTCAAAAGAACCCTAAATCCTCTTCAAGGCTTTGGAATTCACAAGAACACACGTTTGGAAGTCTTATAGATTATTTCCAAAGAAAAAAAGAGGTAAGGCACATATTGACGAATGTTAATACTGTTATAAACTATAAATTATTTCTATTGAGGTGTTTACTTTCTTTCTAAGTGTTATGTATGTCTCTTTGAAAGAGACAAAAAACAAAATTACAGTGCTTCGTGTGCGAAAACGAACTTTTACAAGAACATTAAAAAATAGTATTCTGTGCGATAGCTGCGAATAAAATATGTAAAATTCCTTTTTTCGCTAAAAGTTTAAAAAAAGTTTATTTCATTATAAAAATCATTGGATTCATTACTTCTTCACCCCGGCCCAAAATTAGTGTTTTATTCAAACCGGCTCTGAGAGGCCCTCTAAGGGGGAAGTGGTACAATTCCAGCTCCGTGCCTCCAAGGGTTACGAGCGCGTTGTGTCCCACTGCGCGCCCGACGCTACGCACCATCCGCCAGCACAACATCCGTGGGCAAAATTAAAATACTCATCTTAATAATTCATCGTCGCGAAACCACACATTTTTTAAAAACTGTTGAGTAACCTCTAAAATTAATGTTTGCGTGGGTGGATGTAATTTCACAAACGCAGTGTTTATTAATGTATAGTGAAGATATGAATGACAAAGTAAAGTAAACAAACGATAACGATTAACACATTTTTTATGATACTGAATATTACAAAAATAATAAACTATATTTACTGACGAAAATTCAACTAAAACTTATTTTTAATTGTGATAATTATTAAAATTATGGCATATTTTTATTATGGTACTTTTTATTTAAACAGAAAACACGAACAACGTAACATCATCGAGCCCAAAAGACAAAACATCGATGTTAAAAAACTTCGGGTTTGAAAATTGATGTTAAAAACACCCATGTTTTGACAGCATTAACACGGATGTCGCATCAGCGTTCTTCGAAGTGGCACGCGCCGGGGGCCTACTATGCGACTCGCCCCCAGCCGACCGCGGGTGCGTATCACACGCCTCACCCGGGGCCAAGGGGAGCCATGTTTCTTTCCTCTCAATCAAGCGACAAGATCATCGGTGTACTTTCAACGGCGCGGACCGACGTTCGCTACCAGTGATACTCGCGTCGCGGCGACCGTCCGCCCCCCCCCCCTCCGCGCCCACGTGGGGCGCAACCCGCGCTACGGTGAATGGGGGCGCCACGCGCGCTCCCGGGCCGCCCGCCCCGCCCCGCTCCACCCCGTCCCGCCCCCGCCACGGCCCCTGCCGTCGCCGCCAGCGCTGCTCCACACCACTCCGCTCCGCTCGGGTCTGGCCGGAGTCCGCGCCAAGCAGCGCGTTTGGCACACGTGCGTCCATAGCCCAGCAAACACGCGGTTACAGGCGCCATTCCGGGGGGAAAGATGTTGCATAGGGTTGTTTTTATTTTTGTTCTTATTACGAGAACATACAAACGGGCCAAATGCCTTACGAGGGAACTCAGCAAACCATGCCAATACTTTAATATCAATGGTGGACCCTAATGATATTAATGAGCTGAACAGTTGTAGAAAAAAACTGTAAAAACTTATAACGCTTTTAAAAATGATTCGAATACTTTTGTATATTTACAAAATAAGAAATGTTTGTTAAAACAATTATTCGGAGCTCTTCTCCGCTGGGGCCCTAATCACGTGCTTAGTCGGTTTGTGCATTCATCCGTCCCTGCATATGAACTGCCAAAGAAATGCAAGGTACAACTTTTCACATATCTCACACAATATGAACACGTTCCAATACATACTTCAATCTTTAAATGTATTTAGAATACTTGTTAGATGAGAGTATTGTTTCATCACTCTTAGAATATATCCTATTTTTTTAACATTTTAAATTAATGATGATTCTGAAACAAAATTGCCAATATAACGTTCATCCTGGTGTACTACTCGATCCAATACAATTCACAACACAGTTAATATAGATATCCTTCTATTATTGAAACTAAAGTAGGACTATACATCACCTCTCTAAAGAATGGTATGATACACGACTTAAATTTTCAACGATATCTGTATTTTTTTTTTTAATTCAAAGGTTTTTGAGAACACACAGACTTTTTCACACAATTAACAGAATTTTAACAGAATTATTCAATGTGATTTTGGTAATTGCTTCATGGATTGAAACATTTTAATCAGAAAGCTGTCAGGAGTATTCTCTTGGAAATTCCCAATTACAAAAATATAATAAACTTGTTATTCACTTTAAAACTCGGATTTCCCGAAGAGCAGAGGGGCCCGAACATACCCTAGAATCATTCTCACAATGGTCTTTTAAAAGATTGGATAATGCCTATAAAATGACACAACTCATGTTGCTTTGTTCGAGAAAAAATTAAAGAGGAAATTCGAAGCCTTTTTGAAAAAAAATTAAAATTTCGTCACTTCGAGCCAAAATTACACGAAAATTACTCACATTTTCAAAAAAATTTCCAATGGGAGAAAATCTCTTATCTCCAAAACTGTAGTTGAAGGTAGACGCAGAAAGAATTTCAACATTTGCATTTTTTAAAAATTCAGAGAGTTGAATGTAAATGAAACTTTTTAAATTTTTAAACAGTTTTTAAGCGTTTTGTTTCAAATTTAAACAAATAATTTGGAGTCTTTTTTTTAGAAAAATTTGATAATGTTAAGGCTTGATGTAAAGAACCACCAAAATCATAATATCAATTGCAAATTCGCAGAGCCGCGATCTCGGCCAGATCGATCAGGGAATATCAGTTTTGTAGAAGATCATCTGAACGGTTTAGGCAGCAGAGTTAACAGCACACGGACCGACTGAGAGCGGAAGGACATTTTGCGGAAAACCAATGTTCAGTATCATGGACCCACAAATTTGGATTCTGAATACACAACCTGTTAGAGGAGTAATTTACTACATAGGAACATGATTTATCCACTTTTTCGATATCGTCACTTTCCACTGCAGCATTACAATACTTTGTCTTCACTATGTAAGTACGTCGTGTGTGAGAAAGTAAAATGTAAATGAGAGGTCAGATAATCATACTAAGAAATAAATCTGATACTAATAATCCATTCCTTTGTTTACTCGTTTCTGCTAGTCATCGTGCAAGCAAACGAAACGTGGTGCAGTCATTAGTAGGGTGTTATATAATGTTGAAGTCGGAAATATACAAGAAGCATAATGAATGAAGTCGTTAATGTTTCAAAATAAAGAAAAAAACCAAAAATAAGAGCAGAAAAATAACTTCAGGAAATGACGTCCGGAAAAGATAAAAATGGCAAATAACACCCAACAAACAATACACTTCTTTAACCTTCAGGCAGAGTGCCGGATTTAGGATAGATGACTTGTGTAAGAGAAAAATTTATGTGTCAATTAAAATACAAGACAAAATTTTCGAATTTTCCGCCTCATACACAGGATAAATATTGGAGTATCAGTATTTTTTGTTCTATTTTTTTTCTGAATAAAAAATATGGCTGACCAAAACATTTGAATGCCTCTGATAGTTATTTTGTACGATTGAAACGCAATATTCTTAAGCAACAGAGTGTCCCACACGAATGTTTGCACAATTTTTTCCCGGGTTTCTGTTTTTTTATTGAGAATAAACATTTAATTATTTTTCGAAACATTTGTCAAAATACCGACCATTATTAATACACTCAAACTCAATTGGGCAGTATTAGAAATTAGGCAGTATTTATATATGATAATTTCGGAGACCCGACCAGGGTTTTTACAGAGGTGATTCAGGTACAGAGGGGGATTTAGGTATAGTTAGTGTGCAACCAACTCGTCGTTCTCTTATAAAGAATTTTCATTTATGTTGAATTTAAAATTTCTACGTTAATTTTGTTAATTTAGAGTTATTTATAACCTATTCAAATGTAATATTGAACGACTTCCCTTCCTTCAGAACATTAGAAAAACACTGTTCGTTAATTTGAGTAATATGTTTCTATAGGACGGGGCTAAAGCCTCATGAGTCCCCCATCCCCTTGGGCGCATCATTAATAAATTGCTAATAGAAATTTAATAAAGTGATCGGAAGTTGAAAGTGCATTGTTCCAATATTTGCGCTCCGCCAAGTCTGCGCGCAGCAGCAGCTTTTAGCCGACTCAGTCTGTTGCGTAACACGGTACTGTCATCTTGGGAGCTCACTCGGGAAGGCAAAGGTGGGAGCGGAGGCACAGGGGCAGGGGAAGAGGCAGGGAGAGGCGGGAACAGGAAGCGCGCGCGACTCCTCTCCCGGAAAGCTCCAGGCATAGAGTACAGAATTATATAGAGGGCTCATCAGGCTTGTTTGGAACTGCCTCCTTTGAATAGTTCCCCGTCCACCGATAGAAAGCGCGAACGTCGCGAAGAGTGAAGGGAAGAACATGGCTGGCTGTTGATGGGGGTATTTGAAGGAAATATCGTGCGGGGCAGAGGGACACGAAAAGGGGCTGTTGTATCCATGTCGACGGCAGGCTCTGGGGTGGGTAGGCCGACCCAACTGATCCCGCTACCTGCCCCCCTCCCACCAGCCGCCGCCCTTCCCGGCGACTGCGGATCTTCCAGACGAGAACGAAGACCAGCATTGCTTTTAGTCCAGTCAATTGGTAGAAAATAAGAGAAAGTTTTGATGTAGTTTTGATATTTGGTTCCTATATGATTTTTGGGTCGTTGAATACGAAAATCAGGTTTGCCAACTAAAGTTTTGTTTGCAAATACGTTTGTTAAACAAAAATGCGTAAATACCACGCCTTTTGTCAGTTATTTCAAAATAACTCAAAAGCTATCCATTTTTCGCAATTAATGGTACTATACGAAATGAAAGAAGATAAAATTACCAACATTTAATGTCAGTAAGATTTTTCTCCGATTAACGGTTTAGCAGTGAGAACACCACGAAATTTGATGTAAGCGAACACATATGAAAAACGGGAATTATCCTATTTTATCTCAATATAACTTAAAAACTATCCATTTTTCGTAAGTATTAACCTGATATCAAATGAAGGAGGATAAAATTACCTACATTTTGTATGTACAACGTTTTCTTCTAGGATGAATGGTATTGCCGTTGGTGTGCAAACTATCCCTGAATGTTACTGTGAAACTGGAACTCCACTTAACCTCCCTCACTACATTTACATCCAATGAAGTTGTATGCAAATAAACAGTGCCGTGTGAATCTGTTTACATTTTAATTGGAAAAAGGAAAATAGGTAATTAATAATGCGAAAAAGAAAATTAATATTTTGGAAGTCGAACGTGCCTTCAGGGATGCGTAGGTTTTGAAGGCCCTAATTTTTATACACATCTATACATAAATGTCATTAGCGTTTCTTTACTGGATAAAGTTTTAAGTTATTTTGAAAAATCTTAAATATAAGTACTGGTTTTTACAAATTTTTGGCTTTAAACACGTGTTTACCTCTTTAGTCTATGCTCGAGGTGATCTGCGTAGGTAGGGGTCGGACGCAAGGAACGAATTCAAAGGAGAAATGAGAGCTCATGCCCAGCTCCCTTTGGACCTAGACTATGTTCCGATACGAATAGTGTTTTAAAGGACCATGTACCTAACTTAAGTATTATTTAAAAATTATAATGACTTAATTAGTTTAGACGACCTCTAAAGACTCAGTCCCCACGGAAAGTACGCGTGTACGCAGAAACTATGATGGTCGTCATTTTCATACGAATGGATTTTTCATCAGAAAACAAAGTCTGAATAGGCTGTAGACAATCGTGTACATGTTATTCAAAGAGATCACCTTATGTAATGTAAGTGAGAACATTTTTCAGGATATATATTTTTTCAATTAAAAAGTGCCGTTGAAATTCCGCCTGTACCGTCATGAAATACTTGGCGACCAGCTGTACATCGATTTCAAAGCCGTACTACAGCACTAAATCCAATAACACATTTATAACTCGTGATGGTAAAACAGCACATACTTTCGCACATTATTTCTAACTTTTACAGTTTATGAAAATACAGAAATTTCAACGGAAATGAAAATTGCAGTTTTTAAGCGCCTTTTGCTCTATCTGAGGAAAAATGAGGCATTTTGAGTTTTTTATAAATTGCATTAACTTCGAGCAGAAATTGAGCGAAAATTACTCATTTTATCAAAAAACACCTTTTTTGATGCTTTAATTTTTTAGAAGCTCCATTTTTTCTATCAACAATACAGCACTTTGCAATGATAATTTTCTGTAATTTTCGAAAATAAAAAGTGTTCGCCAAACAATGAGACAAGCACCTGCCCATTTCTTTATTGCCCTTTGCTACTTACGATGAAAAAAATTAAAGAAAGAATTTAGACTGGTTTTTTGAGAAAATTATTGTTTAACAATATTTTTAAAATTAAGAAAATTATTGTCTAAATTTCACGCAAAATTACGCGAAATCTACTCATATTTTTGAAAAATTGTACATGACCTTCTTTCAAGATATGTCTTGAAAGAACAAAGGAAAAATCTCTATCTTTAATATTATAGCTGTAGGAAAACGCCGACAAACATTGAAATTTTGCAATTTTTAAAAATTCTGAAATTTCGACAAAAACGATATTTATTCCATTTTAAAAACTTTCTTTATGTTTTCTGCGGACAAAGTTAGTCAAAAAAAATTAGAGCCATTTTTGAGAAAATTTTCCAAATGTTGAGGTTTTATGTAAAGTAGCATCCACGTTCCAAATATCCGTTTCTAACTCGCAGGGTCTCCAGTTCCTTTACATCGATCAGGGAATATCAATTTTGGAGAAAATAGGGTTGAACGGCTTAGCCGCTAGGACAAAACAGAGGGATGGACAGACTGCTGTCAATCGATTTTTCGGTATCAAAGGCTCACAAAAACATGGTCTGACTAAACAACTTGTTAGAGGAAGTAATTTAATACTAGACACAAAATATAAAACTAGGAACAAAATTTATCCACTTTTTCCTTACCAAGGATTCCTTAACGAGATTTTCTCTTGAAAAATCGCCGCACTATTACAATATTTTCTCTTAACTAATTACATAGAAACGTGAGGAAGTAAAAAAGAATTCACACGTGAAAAAATATCATATGTAGTCCAATGTCAACATTTTCAATTTACATAGGTACAATTACCTATAGTCAGTTTCTATGAAGAACGGGAAGAATCCATAAAGTACTCTTTTATTACAGTAGTTTATAGGTCCCTCTCTTAAAATGCTTAGGGGTAGGGGTTGACATTTTTCATTCATGTGGACATTTTCATCCTATCATTTTTAAACATTTATTTACACTATACGATAGGGGGGAGATCGAAAAAAATCCACTCTTGTCCAAATTTGCCACGATGGCGTGTTGTCCTGCGGATCTGCTCGGGTAAGCGCCAGGCAGCGACGGACGAGACGGGGCACGGGAGCTTCCGCTCCAGACTCCACAGCCAGCCGCAGGGCGCGGATCGATTGCTTCCTAAGTCTGTCTCCCTCTGCGAAAGGGCTCAGCCCGATTGCAACCCGTTTCGGGGCATCGGTGTTTCAAACATCGCCATTTGGAGCAGAACCAACGTCGAAGCAAATCGCTTCAAAGTGTGTGAAAACAAAACGTATAACCTCAAATAATTTTTATAACATTTTTGCATCTGTTAAACCTTTGACATTATTTTTTTATAAACTGTTTTAAATGTTAGTTTCCACTAACTATTTATAGACTATACTACATTTACATTCGTACATCATATTACATTTTCTGACACAATTTGTATTTGTTTGACATGTGGTTAGGCGGAAGAGCGGGCGTGATGGCCCGAGGCTAGCTATATAAATAAAGACATCATCACCATTATCATTATTATCATCACCATTATTATTATTATTATTATTATTATTATTATTATTATTAAATAACAAGCTTTGCTTAATCTCTTTTCTTTCCCAAAATATTTATTTTCTGAGAACCTACCACTTTGGGCTCAGACATTTTGCCTAGTCTTGCATATTGTAAATTGTTGTACACAATTTTGAATTAGTGATAAATTATCTTTTTTCTGTTATTTATTCATGTTAAAACAAGATGAACCTGATGTGGAGGACACAAAGATTATTCATCTTTCATGATCTTTCAACTCTACATCTTCCTTTGGTTATTTCCACAACATTCGACGACTCTAATATCACATCTGTAGCTAGTCTTTCGATGCAAAATAGTTTCTATTATCTGGGATCAAACATTTCTGATAATCAGATTTTTTTATCAATGTTCGTTGTAATCACTTATTCATAATTCAACTGATGTTAGTAAAGGAGTGGGGATAGGTGTTCCAGGGCTCAAGGAAACGTGCGGGGGAAATACTAAGTCTGCGACCAACTGAAGAAGAGCAAATGAGGCCACGCTTCTGGGAGGTCCTTCACGGGAGTTACAAGAACAAATAAGAAGCGCGGGACTATTTACTGCCCTGACCGCCCAATTTACTGGCGTTGCCCGCTCCCCGTGGCGTTCGGCCCGCGGGGCAAGGCGGCCTGCCGTACCCTAGGCCGCGCCACCGACAGGCCTTGGGCACGACGCGCGGGCGGGTGGGCAGACCGGCGCGGCGGAGCGGGGGAATCGGGCCAAGGTCAGCGCGCACTTCCTCTGCGCCGACGACCTCCGCTCGGGGCGAGCCGGCGGGCGGGCGGGTGAGGAAGTGCACCCGACGCCAATGACGGCCCAACCCCGCTCTACCCATTTCCCGCGGGAAGCAGGGGCGGCTAGTGGTGTTGAGGCAAGCCGCTTGCTTCTCCATTCGGTATTCGGCGAGCAGCGAGCGACCGCTCACCGAATCCTGAGTTGTTGCATGGATTTGCTTGCTATTTGCCGACTGCCGAACATACTCGTCCTACCCGCAGTGTGTCCGTCTTTTTGCTACATCAAAGGCTTCGCCGAGGACCTCGGTTATTGGGGATTGGACGTACAGTCGCAAGTTACTTGCTGAATGTCGAAATGTGGAGTCGCCTTTCGGGTATGCAACCTTTGTTCTCATATCTTATCTCTCTTCGTCCCTTCCTCTCTCTCTCTCTGACACACATTTACACGGGGGCGCGCGTACGTTATAACGTCGACTTGTCAAGACATTCTGACAGATTGCAACTGCGCTTTGCTCAGTACCATGCAACATTCGCCTCTGGAGTGCTTCGGTACCTCTACGGGACTGTTTTCTAGCTAGGACTTCCACAAGTCCCCTCTTCCCCTCCAACCCGCGGCAGATGCCGAAGACCTTCACATCCTGACATTTCCCCAGTGATCTCTGGCTTTCGTGGGGATCATTTGGGGCGGGCAGCAATCGCAGCTTCCCAACGGCGCGTAATTACGAGTTCCGAAGTTTCGAAAAATCGTGTTTTCGGAAGTGCTCTGGGACGACTTTTCCCCTTGTTAAGAGACGTAAAAATGGAATTGCACCGAATAAAGTTGGGTGTGCACATTCGACCGTGGGAATACCCAGGAGCAGCCACTCAAGGGAAATATGTAAGATAGTGCGTCTCCCAGTAAATGAGTCATACCGATGTTCGCGGGTTCAAATCCGGTCGAAGTCAGAGTTTTTTAAGCAGGAAATCTTTACGCGACTTCCTGCGCAAGGAAATTAAGTACAATCTGATCCATTGTACATTCACGGCAACACCCAAAAAATACACCTCAATATAATTAAATAGAACATTCGTGTTCCAAGTTCCACCTTAGTGAGGAGATGGAATTCTGTCGACTGGCCTGCCCTCTGTCACACAGTATCCGGCACCACTGAATAATTGTAAGGAAATTTATTAATAATAATTAACAACTAATTAAATGTTGAACAGACCGTCTGGGAAACCCGCAAATGAAACGGCGACGAGCCCCTGGCCGAAGGGATAAAAGGTAATGACCGACTACGTTAACGACTGAGGAACTACGAAGGAGGGTTACTCCACGTTCGACGCCAGTAAATGGTTAAGAGAACGTTGCTACGAAAAAAAGAACAGAATTGTCGTTTGTCAGTGGCAGCCAGTCAGTGCGGCCTATATCAGGGTGTCGCCTGACTTTCACGCAAAACAAGTGTCAAGGTCACACGACACAGGTCCTAGATTGATTTGTCGCTGTCACGTCATCCCCGTGTTTTGTTTGGTGCGTGTGTTTTATTCAAACAAACTTGTCTTCACAGCGTACAATATGTACATACAATTTTTTTTCACTAAATTACTTTTTTATATGATTTATGGAGTTATCAGGATATTTTATCCGAATCGAGTTAGGTCTCAATTCGAATAATTACAATTCAATTGTATCGTAGCTGTGCGTGAAGACACGCTATAGAATAAGTATCTTCGTAAATTTGAAGAGGCGACTAGGTACTCTCTTTATATGTTCATGCAAATTCCGAGCTACGGGGACTGCTGCGAAGGGAGTGTATAACACAATGCGATACATTTACCTTGGGCTACGACCTCCTAGTCACCTTGGTGTAGAAAATGGGAGATGTAGTATATTCGCATCAAGGAAGCTTTCACTTTAACTTCCTGTCGGAAATGTATTTACCCAGCGGCAACAAACACGATAGAGTTTCTATTGCTATTTTAGTCCGCAATTTTAACGACGTTCTCCATTAAGAGAATTGTTTGCCGAAGTGTGTACACAGGCCATCCATCACAACTTGCGGCGAAAAGGTGCCCATCCGAACCAGGAGACAAAGACTAGAGCACGTGTTCTTAAACTTTCTAGATTTGCGGAACCCGCCGTTTTTGTGGACGATTTGCCCGTCGCTAATTGAGAAAGTTCATTTTCACATGTCTGTGCGAACAGCGACTTCCGACACTGACCTACATTACTTGTGTACAACTACTATTCATTTCGGCAGTTTCTCTTCACATTGCATTTAGAACACAAACCTACATTTTATTTAAGAGCATTGTAACGATAGTGGAGTATTTATTGACATTACAAATCAATTTAACTTTTGAGTTTGTGTTACTTGCTTCGTTTGAGACATTCAGGTACATTACATTAGCATAATTTGATATTACGATCTTGCTGTGATTTTATCAAAAGCGGAAGATAAAAGTTAAAAGGAATGGATGCGGCTAAAAGGCACTACGGGATGCGATCGGGCGATTTCCGCGGCAGTTACGGCCAGTTAGTTACGTTTCTCAATGCGGCCTCGCGCACTGCAGTCATATACTTCAGTGAGAGTACTTTTCCCTGGGCTGGGTGGAATTTCCCCCAAATGCCTTGCCACTCTCCTTACGAAGGCGACCCACCCCCTTCTGAAGCTTGTTCACAGGCAGAGCAGTTGTAAAAGTTATTCGGGTTTCATTTGATGACGACCCTCCCGGCAATACAACGTTAATCTCATTAGCACCCTCACACCAACTTCCGTGCTTCGCAGTTTATTTGCCAAAGGCATCAACATACAAATTACAAAAAGGGCACTCATTTCAATCATTTATTTTTCAAAACATAACCTCATCTTTTACATCGGACATGTCCCGGTCGCGGGCAAGGCAACTACCGTAGCTTAGTTGAGTTCGCGGGGCCTGCCTACAGAATAGAGATGCGACATCGACAACAAAGATGTTTCTAAACATCGATTCTCAAAATTAAAACATCGACTCAAATCCATCCATGTTAATTAACATCGATGTTTTAAAAAAATGGATTAGTAACCATTGAGGTTCACGTGGGGACGATTTAATTTGAAAGTATATTAATTTTAATTGAGATTTAAGTGACAAAACAGTAAAAAAACATCAGGAAAATTAACAAAACTTGGATTATCTGATTCGATAATTGAGAAATAATTTATGCTTCTTTATTGACGAAATTTTATTTATTTTTCCCTTGGCAACACTTTGGTCTGAAGAATATTCAATTTATGAATATCTGAAAATTATTATAGAATTTTGTTATGATTTTAAAAAAATCGCACACAAAACATTAAATGTTAAAAAACATCGGCTTCAAAAACTCGATATTAAATACATTGATAATCTTATACAAACATCGATGATTTGAAAACATCAACTTCGATGCCGCATCCTTAGTCCAGAGCAACTGGCGCGAGATTAAGAGCTGTACAAATGGCGGTGACGGTACTCACTGGATACCTGGTCCGTGACAGCCATTTGGAGAAGTCAGTTCACAGTTATAGCTCCAAATTTAGCTTAGTTAATTCCCATTTCCTCTGCTGAAGCTAAGAAATTATCCATTAAATTGTAATAGTAGTACATCAGACAGAATTCAAATTGCGAATTGAGAGTAAAAAAACAACAAACAAAAAACATTTCGAATCGAAAGTTTCTTGATTTTGTAATCGTGTTTACTTCAAATGTGCAATGATCGCATTAAAATATTTTTCTTTCTTCTTTTATGAATGACTATAGTTTTATTAATTAAAAAAACAGTTCCACTTTAAATTTCGGAGTTTCAAAATTATTTATTACTAGCTGAATGTGGCGTCGCCGACGCTTTAAACTTTCTTCGGTTCTTCGACATTACTTCGTGTTTTTACTTTCTCGAATATATACGTATATACGGAGTAATATACGTAGTATAGTGAAAGTTATGTAATGCTGCGGAAAATCGATTTCGAGATTTCAGCGGAAACACGTTTTGGGAGCCCCTGATACCGAAAAAATGTTTTGGTCCGTCTGTCCGTGAACACTACTAGCGCCGAAACCACACGTACAATATTTTCCAAATTGAAGAAACCCCTATACATCTGGCTCTAGTTGAAGCTTTGAAATTTTAAAAAAATTCTTTAAAATTTGGGGATACTTTACATGAAGACCCTCGGACATTTTCAAAATTTTCTCAAAAACAGCTCCAAATTTCTTTCTTTAAATTTCTTGTAAGAATAGAATAAAATACACTTATGAAAAATACACTTTCGGTTCTTCTATTTGAAAACAGAAAAGTTGAGGAAATTTTAAAAAAAAAATGTACTTTGGGCGGCGATATATGGCAGCATGCAAGAAGGAAAGGCAAGTACCAGTCCACACCAAGGAAATTATAAAAATTTTCTACGAGAAAGTCTGTGCCATTCTGTAGCACCTCTAGTTTATTTCTTCGGTTCAGAGTTCTCTTTCTTCAGTTTAGATGTCTTTTCAGCCTTGCGATATAACCACTTAAATTTTTCAATTATTTTGTGATGTTGAACACGATTTCTACCTTTGGCTTTCCTGAACTTATGTAATATAAATGTTTCATAAAACTGACTTTGTCAAGAGTTATTTCGAAACGTTTTTCTTTCAATTTGTCGTAGTACATATTTTTAAAATCAATTCGAAAACCACACGACGTTGTCGGCAAACACGCATTAATCTGTTGCACCTCCCGGTCACTTGGCTTATCCAGATTTCTCATATAAAAATCTTCTCGATATTCTGTGAAGACATAACGCTGATCCCGCAGCCCAGACCCAGCAACCGGCTCGACGATATCGCTATGCTCTTCTCGGAGACGCGCACCCACGGCCGCCTGATCTGAACAACTCAATAGGCCCTCCACTTATTTAGTTCATTTTCCGTGAAAGGAAATCCTTCGCTTTTGCATTCTCGAATTCTTTGTCTTGTAAGACGTCTGCGTCTTGCCCTTCGACTTGCCCTTCTTCTTTCTCTTCGTCTACGTCTTCATCTACGTTGGTATTTTGAGGTACTGGAGATTAATCATCGCCACCTACATACATCTATTTAGGTGGCGTTGGTGTAATTCCCGGCATACCCACTACGATCGCAGCGCCAAAACACGCAAAAACATGTTTTAGGAAATTTCTGAAAATCATTTTGCCGGATCCGGAAACAAATGATCAATCATCAACCCCATCAGGAGACGCGCCGAATAATGCCTCGTATGTCTCGATTGGTGACGGGAAGTGGTCTCGCCGTGAGTGACGGAAATCGAACGCACGCACATCTGGGTAGTTACTCAAATACTTTATAGGGAATGTATTTCTTTGTGATTAAATTTTATTTACATTGTAGCTTTGTGTGACGTGCATTTCGGCTAAACCTTATAGCCATCTTCAGACATTTGGTTTGCAAATGCACATTTAAAAAAAATTATTTGTATAATTTTTTACTACATTTTAATATACATATGTACGTTGACAGAAGCTTACCTTTGTTTAAAAAAATAGAGTTGGTATGCAATTATAACTATTCTAAACTATTTACATCATTTACAATGTCATAGAAACATATTAACCCTGAACGTGCGTACGTCTGCTGCTCCGTTCTTTCAGTTAACTGTCTAATTTCAAAACTGGAGACGATTACGAGACACGCATGCATTCCAATATTTCAACCGTCAAGGAAAGGGGGGGGGGGGCAATGAGAAGGAAATAATTAATTTTAATTTTGATTGCTAAATCTTCTATCAACTTAAATATGTGTATTAATATGTAAAAAATTATACAACTGTATTTTTTTAAAATATGGATTTGTCAACTAGATGTCTGAAGATGGCTATACGGTTTAGCCGGAACGTCACGTCACACAAACCTACAATGTAAATAAAATTTATTCACAAAGAAGTATGATAATAAATAAATCTGAATGTCTGAAATTTGAGGTGGAACTGTTTGTTTTAATTCATGATTTCATTAAATTGAATAATTGTTAACATATCTAGAGTATAACCGTATTCTACAGTATGAGATCTTCTTGAATATATTATTATATTTTTGCTGGTCCGACGCTTCTCGATATTAGCCCAGCTGCTCAGAGACGTGCAGAATCTGGCACTAAATGCGAATGAGAGGGTCAGAGAGAAGCCGCTTTAGCTTGCGCATATACATCCCTTTCTGGATTTGGAGGGGAAATGACAGCGGAGTCAGGGGAAGTTGCCCGTGCTCACAGGAGTGCCTTCCTATGCGGGCAAGTAGCTCGTGCGGGCGCGGTTTGACTAATCTGTCTTACATACTGATATTTACTATTATAACATAATGTTTGTTGTTTCCTTTTCGTCTTTGTACACTGACAAAAACTGACTTAGTGAAACAAAGCAACTAAAGCCTAGTTTCCACAACACATTCGACAGTCGAATGAACAATATTAGAAGTTTAAGAAGCATCAATTGTCTTTTTCTCTTAATACGTTTCCTGTTTACTACCTGATCGTCGATTTTCTGAAATGTTCCCAGTCTTTCAGGTGAAAAGCGAGATTATACGAAGCCAATACGTGTCACGACCGAGAAGTCTTTTTTTAAGGTCGCATTAACTACGAGATCATTCGCGACCACAATTGATTAACGTTAGGGGTATATGTATACTGAATGAAATGATATAGTGATGAAGAGGGGTGAAAGGACAAACACAAATACAACCATGCCCGAGGCGGGACTCAAACCCGCGATCCTTCGGCCGGAGATCACGACATTACTGTCTTAACGATCACGGCCATCCGGATCGGCCGTGAAGTGTTTATTTCTGCACTTATTTCAAAATTCCACACAGTGTGGCCCATCTGCGCCTCCTCGGTAACCTCGGACTCGTACCAATAAACCACTTCCCGGCGTAACGTAAATAAGGATTTTATTATTTTTTCTATTCGACTATAATAATAATAATAATAATAATAATAATAATAATAATAATAATAATAATAATAATAATAATAATAATAATAATAATAATAATAATAATGTAAATGTACGTAAATTTATCAGTACATTCTTACGGGATTTATATTTCAAAATTTAAAATTGTTGGTTGAATTACTCTATCTACATTCTTTTCTTTATTTTTATTACAAAAAAAACTTTTTTAACTTAATGAGCAATCATAAAAGCCCGAGCGAAACGCCTGATGATTAAGCCAGTGCTGCAGGCTGGTCGCACGCACCTGAATTTCAAGTTGCGTTCGTGGGCGTCTCTAAGCCAGTCGGCCTAACCGTAACGTATTTGATGAGGCGAAGCAAGCCACTTTACGACGATATTCACGACACTCTGTGCTTTTAATTAACAAAGGCTAGTATACGCAGAGAGAGAAAGAGAGCGCATTGGCTAGCAGCTGTAACCAACAGGCCAAGTGCTCGGAGTGGTCCGTCCCGGGTGACATTATTGTGGGACCCCAATTGGAAATTTTAGTCTACACGCATAATTTGAAACTTTGATTTGATTTAAAAAGTGTACCTATTAATTTACAAAAACATTAATTTTATGAAGATTTGTGCTATTTATTTGAAGTTTCCTCATCGAAATAAATTTTGAGTACATATTTTGACAGTTCTAAGTGAAAGTTATACTTAGTAGTGTTCTCAGCGAGTTGTGTTTTTAGTCTATGTCCTATGACATACCCTCATCAACAGGGCAGGCTATCAGCCAAGCCCTGAATGCAGTCAATAATTGCGACAGCAATTATACATTCAACGGAGCAGTTCCTTCATCACACCACATCGCGGCAGACGGCGATGTCATGGACGCGTCGCCATTGCCAGTTCCCGACCCAAGTAGCAGCGAGGTCGGTGGCCACGCTGCTGCCTTCCACACCGCAACAGCAACAGACGGGCTCGACCACCAGTCAACAGGCAACGGAATACAGCGAAAAAGGTCAGTGGGTGACAATTCAATCCATCAAGACCCAAAAAGAAAGAGTGCGGGTACCGGTCACGATAGTGCGTCATCTGGCCAAAATCAACATTCAGACTACGTGTACAATTTACCAGTGCAAAACAGATTCAGTGAATTAAGTAACTCAACATCTAAAGAAGAAGAAAATAGATTCAGTTATCTAAAAGAAAATATCAGTGAGCAAACACAAAACACTATGAAAATTCCTCCAATATTCGTAGCCAATATCACAAACCTCAATGAATTCATAAAAGAACTAAAAACTAGAGTGACCTCAAATTTCGTTGCCGAAAATAAAAATAATAAAGTGAAAATAGTTGCCAAATCAATAACCGACTTCAGAAACATTGTGAAATACCTAATACACACCCAAAGAAGTTTTCATTCTTATAAAGATCCCACCAACAAAAAATTCTCAGTAGTATTTAAAAATATTAACCAATCAATCTCAGAACCTGAAATACTTCAAGACCTCACTCAACGTCACCCATCCATAATAAAAGTAACACGATTACAAAAAGACAACAATCCCATCCCGGTTGTAGCAGCTGAATTTAGTGGAAACGAACCTCTAGAAACTATATTAACCATTAAACAAATATGCAACCACCGAGTGACAACTGAAAGAAGACGAAGACCCAACGGCCCCCTACAATGTCAAAGATGCTTAGATTTCGGACACTCAAAAAACAATTGTAACCATGTGATTAACAGTGCCTTCTGTTCAGGAAATCATTACTCTGTAACTTGCCCACAAAAACTTCAAACTCCTATTTGTGCTAACTGCAAGGGAAACCACCGTGGGGATATTAGAAATAATAACTGTCCTTATTTCAAAGAAATATATGAAAAGAAAACCTCCACCTCAACCTTCAGAAATAAAAGTACCCACCAACAGAATTCAACACCTCCCCACTCAAATGATTCACTCGCTCACTTCCCAAATTTACCGAAAACCCTACCACTCCAAAACTTCTCCCCAATCAACAACAAAAACCATAACCAAAATATATCCTCAAACCAATCAAACACCCATTCAAGAAATTATCATCAAGCCTCCCTAGCAGACAACTCTCTCATAAATACAATCATTAATACAATATCATGTATCGTAAACTTCATAAATTCATTGATCCCTACAGTCATTTCAGCAATCCAAAACTCAGTCACCTCGTTTCTAAGTAATAATAATGCAAGTGCTTCTCCCTAAAAATTTAACACTCATAAACTGGAACGCAAATGGCATCCTAAATAAAAAAACAGAGTTAATAAATTTCCTGCACTCCTTCAAAATAGACGTAGCATGCATAACTGAAACCCATCTCAAAGCACGAAATAAACTATACATTCCGGAATATACAATATATAGAGCAGATAGAACAGAGAACAACGGAGGAGGAGTCCTAATTGCAGTAAAATCCACTATAGAGCACCACCAGATAAATACCGTTCACACACCCGGCATAGAAACCATAGCAATCAGACTAATTATCAATAGCCACGACTGGAACATAATATCAGCCTACAAACCTCCCACAACAAAAATAGTTGATGCTAATCTACTAAATTTATTTCAACCCCAGATAAGTACATTAGTATTAGGAGACCTTAATGCCAAGAATACTAACTGGGGATGCCATGCAAACAACCATGATGGAAAAATACTTGAAAAAATAATAAATCAAAACAACTTAAAAATAATATCCACAACAGAACCCACATATTACCCTTACGACCGACTCAGAAATCCAGATATTCTCGACATAGGCATTACTAACTCTAGCACTCAATTTTATTCAACGCCGGTTTTTGAACTTGACTCGGACCACATACCAGTTCTAATAACCTCCCATCAGCTGCCTCCACCTCATTCCCCAACGCCCAAACCCAACACACTCAAAATTAACTGGCACAAGTTTCAGAACATCATAAGCAGTGCTATCCCCAAAATTAAAATATTAAATAGTCCAATTGAAATTGAAAATGCCGTAACTTACCTAAACACACTAATACATTCCACCCTACAAACTTCACAAATTAAACTAAAAAAACAACCTAAATGCAACAAGGACACAATATTGCCGCAGGAAATACTACATGCCATAAAAATAAAAAACAAAACTAGAAGACTGTGGGCCAACTTAAGAACCCCAGAAATTAAGTCCGAACTCAATACAATTACCAACATAGTCAAAAGATTAATTAAAAAGCACAATGCCCAACAATTCCACACCAAAATTGAATCGCTGAACACCAAAAACAACTCAATATGGATCTTTACCAAAAAAATATTAAATAAAAAAACAATAATCCCCCCATTAAACCAAACAGTAGGAAAAGCATACACTTCAATTCAAAAAGCGGAAGAATTAGCCACGTATTTCGCCTCAACATTCACAACTAACACAACTAAACCCCATCCCGAACATAAAACAATCACTACAGCAGCAGAACAATCGGTATATGGACCTCATCATAGAATTCAATACATTTCCCCAAAAGAAATCACACAAATAATTAGAAAACTACCAAATAAAAAATCACCAGGTCACGATAAAATAAACAATTTGATACTAAAAAAGCTACCCCCACCAGCAATAGCTTATATAAATAATATATACAACTCTTGTTTCAGAATAAGTCACTTCCCTTTTGCCTGGAAACATGCAGTTATTATCCCAATTCCTAAACCGAATAAAAACACGGCAAATGTCACCAGTTACAGGCCAATAAGCTTATTACCCTCTCTCTCAAAAATTTTTGAAAAGATAATTCTAAAAAGACTGACCAAACATATAGCTTCTACTAATCTCATACCAAAAGAACAATTCGGCTTTACGAAACGTACTTCAACGCAACACCAATTATTAAGAATCTCGGAACATTTATACTCATCATTTCAAAAAAAATATCATACAATAGCTATCTTCTTAGACATATCACAAGCATTTGATAGAATCTGGCACCAAGCATTAATATGCAAAATCAAAAAAAGCGGTACCCCATACTACTTAACGGAAATCATTAAGAAATTCTTAGAAAACAGAACATTCTCAGTAGCAGTAAATAATCACCACTCAAACCCCAAAACAATAAACGCAGGCTTACCCCAAGGATCCCCCTCTCACCAACTCTTTTTAACATATATGTAGCAGATATTCCGAAGTTGCACCCCATACAAATAGCCCAGTTTGCTGACGACACAGCAATTTACTCATCCGGAACCTCACTCACAGCAATCAAAAATAGAATGCAAATATATATAAATCTAATTGAAAGCTGGGCAGCAAAGTCAAAAATAAAACTCAATCCAATTAAAACTGCAGCTAAGATATTCACACTAAGACCATATACCTCTCCTCCCCCATTAACATTAAACAATGAAACGATAATCTGGCACCCATCAAACAAGCCAATAAAATACTTAGGTCTAAACATGATACAAAACTAAACTGGAAACATCACATTGACAATAAAGTAATACAGGCAAAAAACAAACTATTACAATTAAAACCACTAATCAATAGAAACAGCCATCTACCATATGACACCGCACTCGTAATATATAAAACAATAATCAGACCCCTCCTACTGTATGCATGCCCAATATGGATAAATGCAGCTAGAACCAATCTTAACAAAATCCAAATTATACAAAATCAGTTCTTAAGGACAATTACCAACGCACCATGGTTCATATCTAATGCACAGCTCCATAAAGAATTCAATCTCCAACCCATAACCCAGCACATTCTATACCTATCCACCCAATTCTATTCCAACCTAATGCAGATACCAAATTTAACCGGATTCAACCTAGCCAGAAACCCCACCCATTCCACAAGAATAAAAAATAAGTACCCTTTCCATGTATTCCAACAACAATTTTCCGAAATGGACTCTGATTAGAGGTGACCATTAGATTTCCTCGACCGCAATGCTAGTTGTAAGATTAATTTTAGTTTAGTTAGTAAGTCAACAAACATATGTAGAGTTAATGTAACTGAGCTATGTAAATCATCAAGGAAAACAATAAATAAAATAAAATAAAAAAACATATTTTGAAGGTTTTCTTCTCTTTAAAACCTAATAAAATATTATTTGATGTCAATATAGAGTGATTTAGAGCTATTATTATTATTATTATTATTATTATTATTATTATTATTATTATTATTATTATTATTATTATTTGAAACTCGTCTGCTAGCAATAAGTATTGATTTTGCAGATACAAATAGGTTTGCGGCTCTACAATCTAGAAAAACATTCGTGTACAGAAGTAACCTTGTTCTGTTGTATTCATTTTAAATAATTTAAAGTATTCGTTCAAACATTTTGTTTTAACTGCTGAATAACCAATAGAATTTGTGTCTTTTTAAATATAAAAAATATTAGGAGTTAACATACAAATATTTCCGTTTTAACAAAATCTTTTACAAACTATTCTGTAACATACATTTATAAATTCGATTTAGAGGAAGGATTGTCACCGAATCTAGCTTCGCCATTGAGCACTGTTTAGGTGTCTGAAGGATTAATCTATACAAACAGAAATTATCGACGATACGAGTTAGCTTTCCAATAAGAAGAACATTGTTAAGAAAAATTATAAACCATTCAGTCGATAAAAGAAACCAACACAAGAAATTTTAACAACTATTCATTTTACAACAAGTTTTCATTCACATAAGAATAACTCTCCCTCGTAAACCACAAATACGATAGAATTGTGAGAGAGTGGATGGTGGCTAAGGTCCTATACTGGGCTCTAGCACCATCCGAAATTATGTAAAGAGTTGTTTAATTAGTGTGTTTAATATGTCGCCCAATATATAATTTTTGCTTCTTCAGGCACGAGTTCGCATTTGTTAATGTAATGAACTTGTTATTCAGTTATTCAACATTACATGACAGCGATCATACGCAGTTGTCACTACGCAGGACGAAACACTACGCAGGACGGCCAGCGCGTGCCACACACATGGAAGGACACAGAGGCTCTAAATCCGATTAAAAGGAATATGCTTTTAATCTTCCTACTATTGATTTAGACGGCAGTCAGAATTCAATGATACCGCTGCGAGCCTATATGATGGCAAGTAACAGATTCACAGAAATACAGTTTTAATCGAAGATGGTTCACTTGACACGAATCCAGAGCCCGGGCGTTTGATACAACATCAACAACACATTACGTAAGATAATAAGTATGTCACTGATACCAAGTAATATGGTACGATAATTTATTAATATCATTCGTGACTAATATGCAAAAAACCTTTTTCATTTGGAAATTCCCAGATTAATTACCTGACTACTATGCGTCTCATAACTTCATTAGTAAATTCCACAGCGTTCGTAGTATTACCTCTGATAAGACCCCAAAGAAGTTGAGAGCGGGTTTGCCAATTACGAGAACCGAATCAAATGCGACAATATGAGATAATGTAGCTCATTTGTGAATTTCTTTTTCATGGTTGAAATCACTGTTTCCAAACAGAAATCATAGGTACACAAGGAAAGTGACTGCCTACAAAAAAGCAAAATAAAGGTGGTTTTCTGTTTACCGGGTGTCCTATTTTATTTGGGGCGGAGTGGGGGGGGGCGAAATAGCTAGTACATCCGCCCTCCACCGCTGGGACCTGGGTACGATCCCAGGCCATCCATGTGGAATTGAGGTGGGTAAAGCGAGCTCTCGCCAGGTTTTCCCAGGGTACCCTCGTTACCCTGCTACCATTTCACCGTTTCTCAATCATAATCCACATCATTATAGCTTCCATCTACTCATTAGATCATCATTGAAGGACTACAATTACCTTAGTAGTTAAGGAGCCTCTAAACGTCAATAGTTTCGTAGGATATTTTTGTTGTAAAAATCCACTGTTTTCTAAACATATTTCATTCATCACGAAACTGACGATTTTGAGACGTATCACTGTTTTTGTGTACCGACACCAATTTCTTTCATATTGTACTCTCGAAGAAAACACTTTTTTGAAGGGTAAAGATCAATTGGTTAAGGAATATAATTGATAATAAAATCAAATGATCTCTACACCAACCGAATGTCAGCCGAATATTCACGGAATGTTGACCAAATATTTTTATAGGAATTTTATTAATTCGTTTGGAGGAGTCTCGTTTGTGTGATATTAGAAAATCAATTTGTCAATGTCAATTGTTTGTTTTTTCTCATCTACCCGATTTTTTCGATAGTGATTAATAATGAACAGAACTGTCAAATTCCCGACCCCCATTCCTAAATGGTATTAAATTGCACAGCATAGCTTCACGTGTTTACTCTCTGCAGGTTTTTAACCTGCACATATCTTTGTATACCAGCATTATAAACGACCTTTCCTGTTGTAAGAAATCGTTTGGCACAAATGATGGCGTATTAGATTTTACTGCACGAATGATTGCGTCATCACACATTCAGACAACCGCAACGACAAAGTCTTGGGGTGGTAGCGGTAAATGGAACAGCCGACCATCATTTTCTCGTACAGATGTCAAATACCCGAAACGTCACAAGGAAGGTGCTTCGCAATATTAAGTTTGATTCTCTTGAAAATTCATAATGCTGTTATACAAAAACATAGCGTATGCAACTCGTTTATAACGTTCCTTTATTGCATTCGTACAAATTTGAAAAATCGCTCCTAACGTCGCTCATTTTCAAAAAACGTACTCATGCAATAAAGCTCAACATTATAAACTAATTGCATAAACTACTATTCGCAAATCTTTTTTGTTAAGATTTGTTAGCTTCACTCCCTTCGTTAACCGATCAACTGCTAGTAAAATTACAGATCTACTAATATGCCACTAGAATCAAAAAATCTCTTTCGATACAGTGTATTCGTTACCTAGAGGGCAGGATTTACTTACAAGCAAAATAATGGTTGGGGTCCCTCATCTATTACGGGCCCCGTGCTTCGGAAAAATACGCAAAGCATATTTTGTAACATAAAATGTATTTAATGTAATAAATATAATATATGTAAAATTTTATATAAAAATTATTAGTTTACACTTGTATTTGTACAGAAAGTACTTGTATTAAGGTAAGTTTTTTATTTAATAAAGATGGAGCTATATTTACGGGGGGAGGGCAACACAATTTTGTGCTTGGGGGCCCCGCAATACTTAAATCCGGCCCTGGTTACCTAGGTTTCTGTACTGTACTCATTTAATTTGGTTCTGTATTTATAATTCAACATACAATTGTATCGGAGAAGAGTTGGAATTCAAGTGTCAAGAAAACATGCCCAGATTGCACTTCTCCGCCACCCCAGTTTTTATTTTTTTACTTTAAATAAATAAATAAATAAATAAATAAATAAATAAATAAATAAATAAGTAAATATTATACTGGAAGTTGATGTTTGACAAGCAAATGAACCTATTCGCTCGACGCCCCACGTGCCGCCGTGTTTCTTCAATCGTTCGCATGCTCTTTCCCATTCCACTCGCTACTCGCTTGACTTTCACTCTCCGCGCACGTACACACACTTAAGGTCTAAGTGCCAACGTATTCTCTGATCTTGTTTGCGGTTTCAATTTTCATGTTCCAAAAGTTTCAATACAATATTATTTAATTTACTGATCAATTATTGACAAACAAACAAGCAAACATTAATAAGAGAATCCATATAATACTCCTGTTATTAAGTTTTTGATAACAAAATGAGAACGGAAATCGACTCAGTAGTCTTCTTACTGTATTGGCATAGGTTTAGTTACTTTCGGTACATCCTAATATACTCTCTGATCACCCATTGCGCGTTAGTAGGGAAGCCGTCCCCGTCCCCACTCCACCCTCGCCATCTCCATGGCCGGTGGGAGCCGGGGAAGAGGCGGGAAAGAGACTGGGATTGGGGTGGGTGGGGTGAGGGAGGGGAAGCGAAGGGGGAGGCGAGCGCACGCGGTTCACTGGCCCGGAGCCAAGCGATTCGAGCAACGCCACTGGGCCTTCGGGACGAGTTCAGAGCTGAACAGGCGGGCTCTCGCTAGTTCAAGGAGCGATTGCCGAAATTGCGTTCATTTACGTACGCCTGCCGACCTGCGTAGCGAAGACAGCTGCGGCGGCAACCGCCCCACGCGGAGCAAACGGATGTGAGCTCGAATCCCGCGAAAGTAATGGAAGGTAATGTAAAAAAAACGCGTGTCCCATAATGTCATCTGTATCATCATTCATTAGCTCCAAATAGTTGTGGCATATAACTCTGAAGTGGCACAGTGTCTCAAATAAAATTGTATACTATAATAATAAAAGTGAAAATAATAATAATAATAATAATAATAATAATAATAATAATAATAATAATAATAATAAATAATGACTATTCCACTCGCAAAATTAAAACCAAAATGTTCAACTATACACATAAAATGCCCCAATCAGGGCGGTGTATAAAAAAATAGTTTTTTTTTTATTCGATTTTTCTTACCGCCTCTCTCTACTGGCCAATAATAAGCTGCGACTCCTCTATCTTAGGAAGCGGTATGTATCGATTGAGTGAGTCGGGGAATTAACGACAATTTCCAAAGCACTTTTGCACAGTCGATAAATCCTCGACTCGCGAAGCGAGGAGGGGAATTTATCTGAAAATATCTAACGCACTTGTCGAATATCGATTTCCATTTGTGACGGTAACATTCAGGGGACGATGAATAGTGTCATACGTAGATATAATAATGTCGATGAGAATGATCATATGTAATATATAGTAATATATGTAGTGGAATGATCTTCTAATTCCATTTGTATCTTATCTCTAATGAGATGTTGATGCCTAAGTACAGAGAAGTCTTGTGCACTTTCGTGTGCAATAATGAAATGATGAATGAGAATTTGGAGAATATGTTATAAGTATTGGTATGTCCAGCTTAGAACGACCCATCACAAGGAGAAAACACCCTTGGCTTATGCGGAATTCGAACCCCAGCAAAAGCTGTTGCTGCCTCCATTCGTATTTAAGGAACGCATGCGAAGAAAGTACAACATAAACACATCTCATTCTTGGCTATTCTTCAGAATTATTATAAAATCAATGATAATTTGGATGATTACATTGTTGGTTTGCTTTTACTTTCGGTTTACTTTTGCCTATCACACCACGAACACTAAATTAAAAACAACGGGGGAACCAAGTGAGATTCGACCCCACAATTCCAGCGAGGAATGTTCTTTCCTCCATCCATGAGTAAGTAATTTCTTAGACAATGACGACGGATAATTTGGATAAGTATACATGGGTTACGTGATGGTTTCCCAAAAGCACGCCACCATGAAAACATCCACGGATCACGCGGGTTTCGAACCGACAACACTAGCGCAGACCGGCGGCCGCTGCAGTTGCCGCCGCTATTTAGGTCGCCTGGTGAAATGACGGGCTGAGCAAAAGAAGACTCCCGAACACCTGCTGTGTACACTTTCCTTCGCACCGCTTCCACATGGAACGTTCAGGCTTCGAAGTGAGTTCGTCGGACCTTCGAGCCAAAATACAAAAATTGAAACGATATTCCACTACGTCGGCGAAATTTCGGCTGTTCACCAGTCACGTGACTAAAATGGCGGCTTTTTATGGATGACACTATTTCAGAGAAACGAATAAATAGTTTAATAATGGAAGTATTATGACCTATATCGCCGGTGCACAAGAAAACACAGATACACATCTTAACTCTGACATTATTCATTACTAGAGAAAGGATTTTGAGGTGCAAATTATCGGCGGAAATGAGGGGAAAAGGTTCTAAAAATACATACAAAAAGGTGCAGCTGAAATGACTGTATTAAATTTTTACAGCAGTTACATGAACTCAGCTTCCATCACATGCGCATAATTTTGTGCCAATTTTTTTTCTTTATAGAGTCTGTAAAAGGTGATTTACAGTTTATTATATAACACTGTAGTAAATACAAAAAGGAAATATATAGGAGGGAATATATAGAAATATATACACAACAATTTACCGGGTCAACTTATACGTATATTGCATTATAAAAAGCATTTCGTGTTTTTGTAAGTAGCTGGTGATTTGAGCTCAGGAGATCCTTGTATGTCGAGCAGCACCGCTCGATATTACAGACACCAGTGGAGCAAATCTTGTAGTCACTCGTAAAGGGAGTTCAGTAAAAGTTGCAAAGATGTCCACATTCGGATTATTCTTCAAATTTAATTCGAATTTGACTTGGCAAATCCATCAAGTTCTTCCACTGTTCCTCCTCGATACCACCTTCCAAACTCTAAATCACATCGAAAAATACTTGTAGCCATGCACCGCGAAAAATTGCAAATCTAAGTGTTTGTTGTTTAGTAACTGTTGAGCCTGCTTGATGGCTGCTGATTAAATCTGATTAAATGAGATTTTAAAAAGCCGTTCAAAAAGGGAAATAAGTACATTTTCTGCCCAATCTTGTAAAATCGCAGAGAAGTGTGGAGAAAAGGAAGCTGAAGCAGAAAAAAGAGAAAAGGCGGGGAAATATAATAATCTCACAAAAAGGTGCAACAAAATGTGTTCATTTCGCTTCATCTCATATTTCGAAATACATATATTGAAATATCTGCATGAAAACACCTATATTTTTGGAAAGGTGCTGCTCCTTAAAATCCTTTCCCTATTCATTACTGATGCCAATCCAGGATTTTTCTCGGGGGTGGGTGGAGGGTGCAGACAGTGCCCAGGCGACCTGATGTTTTCTTATAAATCCTTTTTCAATTATGCTGAATACAAAGCATTTTTTTTTGTTAACTTATAGTTAATATTTATAGTTTTAAGAATTGAATGGCTTTCGTTAGTCTAGAAAATTAGTAAAAGCTATATTTTTAATATAGATATTGTCATTGGCTTTTCGAGAGAGATGAAGCCCTCCCCTCCTTTTGGGGTTGATAATATTGTATTATTAATTTTTCGAATTGTATATAACTTTTAAAAAAATATTTAATTTAGGTCACTTTTCAACTTCTTGGTCATTAACAATCCCAGATACATCAACAGAAAATAAGATCGTACGTGACATATATTTATTTAACGTTGATTTATAGTCAGTTCTTTATGAACAATATATATGTATCTATACATGTACATCTATATATGTACACTATATTGTATCTCCCTATTCACCATTGACATTCGTTCTGCTGATTTACAAAAAGGAAAAGTAAGTCCAATAACGATTGCGTTTAAGGCGATACAGTTTTGTACTGTTGAAAAGTGTGATTCCTAGATGGAATGTAAATTCAGTTGTTGATATGTAATTCTACTGTTCTTTATTAGTTCAGTAATATTTGGACACTTGAAGATCATCAAGTAGAGGTTTCTTCAACACTACCACAATGCATTTGCGTAGTAATGATTTTCTCTAGAACCGTTGTAGACGATCAAAGATGATTTCGCTCGTTCAACAGCATTGGTACTCGTATGCCGTTCGTCCACACAAATAGTTACCAAAATCAGAATTTTGTTCGTGAGAGATAATGTTCATGTTCTGTACAATAACCAAGCTAAAAATATGCGTCCGCCAAGTAAGACAACAGTCGAGATGAAGGTATCTTTTTATTATTCATACATCGAACCACTTTAGAAGAGCCGGATATTAGTGTTTGAAGGGGCTTAATGAAATCATGGAGCCCTTAATAATAATGAAAATTAAATAAAAATGCACTAAAAATAAATCTGTTGGAATGTCTTGACAACAGATAATTTGCAATTTTATAATAATTTTTTTGTTTATGGCAACGTTTAAATGTTTATTTCACCTTCATCAGGACTACATTAGACAAATGTATGATCTATTATTGTAATATTTCGTTCTGTTTCACCTTATTGTAAATATATCATACATTTGTACACTTAGTACACTTAGATGAAGGTGAAACAAACACCATGTTGGCGACGTCATGAAAACAGAATTTTAAAATAAATGTAAAATAACTTTTGTAATACAAACAATAATATTAAAACATGTTTATATTTAAAAACTAGTCTAAATGTTATTTGTTTAAATTAAATTTAAATTATTATTTATAACGAGGAGAGGAGCTACCCGGCAAGAGCTCCAAGCAATTGCTCAGTCTGCATTTCGCAATAATCCACACCTGACCTCCAGGTGTAAGAGTGGGGCAGGAGTCGTAGACGGCGAGGCGGGCACCCACTGTACACTTGCTCCGGCAGGATGGGCGGCACGCGCCACTGTGCAGCCGCTCAAATAGGCTGGCCACTGCCCAGCGCTGCACGCGGCTCCTCGGCCTCCCCTCCTCCGCGGTCGACCCCGCCCCCACCCCCGGCACTTGGAGGCAGCACCTGCTCCTCCGCACGGAGGCACGACGACGGGGACGCCAGGCGAGGCGCTCCTCGCGGCGGCTACCAACGCCCTCTGCACGCGAGGCTCCGCCCGCGCGGTGCCGTCCCGCTTCACCAGGGCTGACACGATACACAAGCCGCTGGCGTTTCCCAAGTGGAAGATCTGGGCCCATTCTTCCTCAACGCAATATACAGAAAGAAAGATATTTTCTTGTTTCATCAGATTTCTTTATTATAATTAGTAATTAAAACAACGATATTAGATTCATGTAATCGACTTGGATAGCCGAGGTCACTAAGGTTGGGGCCGTGGCTGCCTCGGCTCGAAGGGCCGGGGATTGGAATCCCACCCCGGGCATAGATGTTTGTGTTTGTTCATGTTCCCCATACAGTTGCCCAATGTTAAAAAATCACAAAGGTATACGATCAAGTACTTAAAAAATCATGTAGTTTATAAACAAATTGTGAGTTATTTTTTATCCTTTTTATTTTCTTCCAATCTTTGGGCTTCGCCTATTTTGGGATAGCCTAGCTAGCCTAAAATTCACGCCACTGACATAATCAGACTAAGCATGTGTTTACGCCCCCGGTGGATAAACGAACTGAATAACTTTTTAACATTTTTTATTTTATCTTAAAGAAGTAAAAAAAGTTTAACTGTTTTATTAAAGATACAAAAATATTCAAAATTTCATACATATTTTAAAACTTAGATAACGCGTTTTTTAAATTTTGCCGCATCAAAATATAGGTTATAATTAAGTTCACAAAATAGTCATTTTTACTCCCTCTGTCCCCTTCACACAATTTCGTAACAAAAATATTCCACACCCT
Organism: Teleogryllus occipitalis; assembly: GCA_011170035.1. Lineage (NCBI taxonomy): Eukaryota > Metazoa > Arthropoda > Insecta > Orthoptera > Gryllidae > Teleogryllus > Teleogryllus occipitalis. Next base: position 3,163 of record BLKR01001590.1, on the reverse strand, counting down.
CAAATGAACATACACGCCATGAACCCCCTCTTTACAATGGACAAAATTACAAAAATGGTATATCAGTAGTATAATAAATAACTAAACGATGTGTAAAGGGAAGAAAATAATTAGCCTCTTGTACGCACTTTACGATGAAAAAGTTTCCGTCCTACAAAATTGTTTTCAAATGTTACGGGTTTTGTAGTGCACTTACATACACTTTTCAATTACTTCCCTGTCTCAGCGTACAAATTCACAACACAGCGGTACACCCCCTACCACCCAGATAGTGTGTACATATTACTTGTAAGAGCACTTATAGGAGATTCCGTTAACTCCATTTTAAGATTTCAAACTCTTTCAAGTAATTATTAGCATATTTTTCATAACTATATTTTTTTACAATTATGTAACAAACATATTACACGTTTACAGCAGAATACTGTTCATATCCAAAGAATTTATTTTGTTTTCTACCAAGGGTCAGCATGTTTTTGGAACAGCCTTGTTCCTACTAACTTCCGCTGACGTATCGCGCTGTGTTTGGAAAGTAGGCATGCCGGTTATTCTGGGTTCATTCGCCCCATGTGATTCTTCAGTGTGTTGGAATTGCGTCATTTTTTTATTGTCAAGATCTTCATCCACTTTAAATATCCTGTGCGAGGAAGAAGTGTGTCACATTTTGGCATCACTACAGCCATAGGAGACCATATAACAAACGCAACGCCAAGCGCGCCATAGTTACTGCTATGATGCAAGAGGACGATGACGTTGCGCGTCTCCCAGCTGTGCAGCCAAGAAGCAGACAGGGCTCGCAGGACGCGGTATGGGGCCTGGGCTTAGGGTTCGATTGACTGATGATTCCGGGTACGTCAACTGCTAAGGCCATTAGTCCCGTAAGTATTGTGCATGTTCCATCGCAGGCGGTGGCGATCATCCCCCGCTGGATGGTAAGTTCCGGTGCCGACCTACCCGCCGGCTTGCGGGTTTTCGCTAATCAAGTATCTTCCACCAGCGGGGGCAACTTCCCAATCGAGACAAGCTCTAAGCTCCCGAATGGCCTCCCGGCGTGTGTGGTAAAGTAATCCATATAAGTGTAAGAGTGTGTATGTAAGAGGGTGAGGATAGGACAAGGAAGAAGGAAAGATCGCACGGGGTTCATGGCCCGTTTGCTAGGGTACTTCTCCGGCATTCGCCTGGTGTTGATCGGAGGAACCACGGAAAACTACCGATCAGAAAAGCGCCTCTAGAATTCACCTCCAGACAGCGGCTGAACTCGACCTAGCTATCTAGTATAGAAAATCCTGCCAGTGTCGGGATTCGAACTCTAGGACTCTAGGTCAGAGCCACTGCAGTGACATCAGTCAGTCAGTCAGTCTTCAAAGAAGTCAGAGGCCATTGAGAAAATCCGTTCACAAAATTTTCTTTTTTAAACTCCCTCTCCCTCTTTGTAACAACCCGTGGCACGTACACTTCGTCATATGAGATGAATATTTCATTGCAGTACACTCATCCTCGAGTTACATAAAAATTAAAATTTGCGTGAAATTTTATTTATATATTAATACATTTTTTTCATTTTAAAAAGGAAGATACATTTTTGATTAATTAGACATTCATTTACAGTTTCATGTTAATATAATTAATACTACAAAACCTATGTTAAGGCCTCCTCCCTCTCACACTAAAAGCGTATTTTCTTGAGGGGCCCCACAAACACTGCACTTGCACGTCTCCCCATAGTACGTCACACAATTTTGAACTTTTTACCTTACATAAATAAAACAGCGTCAAGTAATGAGAAAGGGCGAAAAATGACCATCTTCAAACAGTCCACTATGGGCCTATTAGACGCGACCTGGGTTCTGAATGACACATTTTCAGGTGTGTACGATGCACTTTCCTTCGCCTCTGAGTAAATGTGTCAGATATGCAAGTATTTTGTTACAACACTGCCCTCCTCCACTCCCGACTTTAAATTATGGAGAAAGTTTTATCAGGCAATGGGGGCAGATAAAACGAACACCGGTAGCGCCGATCGTAAAACAAGGCAACGCCTTTACGTTCGCCGCGACCGGTTTTCAAACGTACCAGTGACTGGGAGGTCGTGGGTTCGATTGCGGCAAATATATTTACTCAATGCCTTTAACAATGGTGAGGTTGTGTCGTGTTGGGATCGACTGCTCTGATCAGCGGTTTTCGTGGTATACCAGATCACTTCCTAGCAAATGTCGGAGAAGCATCCAATACAACGGACCACAGGCGAAGTTGCTTCCCATTCCCTTCCAACCATCATCATCATTATCACCTCCCACCATCCGGACCGGGGCGCCGTGGGGGAGAACGTCCCATCCTCAACCACCTGCATAATGGGCATTCGCCGGCGTCGAGGCCTTGTGGAGCCTGCAATTGGGCGGGACTAACGCAAGGAAAAAAAGAAAGAATGATGCAGTTACATATAAACCGGTGTTCGTGAGTTCCACTGATTGGGAGGTAGTGGGTTTGATCTCGGCAAAGTATTTTACTTGCGCTTAAAAAAAGGTGAGTTTACGGCGCTTGCCGGAATCGCCCCTACAGGCCGACTCCTCTAATCGTTGGTTCCCGTGAAGTCCCTGACCATCTCCAGGTGAAAGCCGGAGCAGCATCTAATTCACCGGGCCATCGGTTATCTTTCCTTCCCATCATCATCTTTAGGAATCCGAATGAGGCGGCGCCGTGGGGAGCACACGCCGTCATAACCAGCACACGCCGGAGAGGAGCCCTTGCGGACCCTGCAATTGCTAGGGAAAAGCAAGAATGGTGCAGGAACATATAAGCTCGTTTCGAAAGCACCTTTGCATTCTCCCCTCTCTCCGAAGAAACCTTTCCTTTTGAAAGTGCTTGAAAGACCAAGAGCGCAGAGGGTTTCTGGGAGTGGAGGGTAGGGCGGAGGGGGGGGGGGGCTCTAGCAATCAACGTGGCTTCAGTGGTTCAGTTACATTTACAGACGAGCCCCACAGCTGTATGTGATAAACCATTTTATTTCCGGAAATACTTTCAGAATCTTATTTTCCCCTTTTGAAACTGAAAATAAAGTGTTGCTTTTTTAATTTCACTTAGACCGTTTTTGAAACAGTTGAGATCCTTAGCGAGCACTATTATTTTATGCATATGTAGCATTTAAAAATTATAACAAACAATA